>JAMPIV010004790.1:0-87500 GCA_024509875.1 Oreohelix idahoensis | reverse complement strand
TTGTGATCCTCTTCTTCTTCTTCTTCCGTCCTTAGCCAAAGACCGACCAAGCAGTCAGAGGCCATCACGCCTTGTGGCGTCTTAAGGGCAACAGCAGATTGATTTTCTCTGTTGTAGTTTCCCATCACGCCTAGCGGCGTCTTTAGGGCAACAACAAATAGATCCATCTGCCGTTGTTTCCGTAATCGGTGTGACAAGCCAACGGGGGATCAGCCCGTTGGGCTTTGTGATCCTACCCGAAGGAAAAATAGTTAAACCTCAAAATAGTTTTGATTTTACTTTACAAAACTGTTTCATTTTTCACTATAAAGATGGTTTAATAAGTTTCTACCTATATATAAATTGTTATTTCTTTCGCTCTATGCAAACAATTTATAAGAAGTAAGAGTCGAAATAAAGAGAATTGGTTGCTATTTCTATTAAATAAAATGATATGTCAGATTAACATTATATGTTAACGTCATCGTAATGTTGCCTCGCCAAAACGAGGCAAAATTTTATTTTTAAAAATAAAAAGTATGTTAACGTATGACCCGGCCTCTTTAACCTATGACCTTATAGCGGACACTTTTGCTCACTATTGTAACATCAGTTTATTGGCCATTTCAGATTTTATTTTATTTTATTTCTTGAAATAATAATAATAATATTAAAAACTAGCACTGTGCCTGATTAAAAACATCTTAATCGATTAAACGAATTTCTTTAATAGAAGATTAATCGATCAATTTCGAACAATTGGATACATTTAAAAAAATCATAAATAATATTATTGATTCAATTACTAACACTTTTATTTATCTTACTTGCTATAAGGCAACATCGTCCATAAAATATAAAATACTGACAAGTCACAACCACACAATTTATTATTATTGACTATACTTGCCAAATTCCATATCACTGTGACGTATAATGGAAAAATAGCCTACAGTAATCTGACAGTCTTTGTAATCCCGTTAGCGTTCTAAGATTTGCTAGCAAAACCATGCATTTACTGCCTGTGTTGTTTACTCACACAAGCTTATTTTCGTCTCGCCTCTTTTCTTTGAACATAAGCAAACGAAGTGTTTACAAACTTTCGTGACCTGCCCGTCATAACAGGTAGCGAATCAGGTTTGTTTACATCGTCTTATCACGCGAACTTATCTGTCAATCATACGATACCTGACAGACCGCACGAGAAAAACACAGAATCTTTTGAAGTCTACAAAGGGAAATCTAATACTCCCGAGTTAACGCTTTGATGTCGAGACACGGGCAAAATCTTAGAGAACCCCGTTACACGTAATAAGTCTTTTGATGACGGCCGAAAGCGCTCGACGAGAGACCGACCGTAAATTTTTATCTTGGATCTCTGTTTCTGATTCCTCGTTACACATAGTAACGTGAAAAGTAACATCATCGATAGATCAGAGAAATATAATGATATATAGACTGTGTTTTCTTAAACCTGCTATCAGTTGTCACTCATAATTTTTGGATAGTCTAAGCACGCAGTTCTAGAACCATTTGGTTAAATGTGTTATTAGCAATTCGTGTAGATTTTTCATTCTGATTTTTTGGTAATAGAAATTAGTGCTTACGTGTTTAAAAGTGTTAGCTTTTACCATTATAATTCACTTAGATTTTCTAGCTGGTAACACTAGTGAAATAAAATAACTTATAGCTATTTCATACCAGATGTTCAGTTATAATGTTAATTTTCACCACACGCTTTCTCACACAAGAAGAGACGGTTTTCGCTGACTGATTTATATGCTAGGCGCGACTGATAGTGACAGAAAAGAATTCACGCGTATTTCATTGCACGTATTTATTATAAGTGCCTATTATTTAATACCATACGATGACTAACAGACGCCGACAAATTTATAGCTAGTAACGACAGGCGATACTTTGTGTAAGTGCGCATATAGATAATTAAATAATAATTGACATTGTGCGCTGATCGTTAACCGCGTGCGGGGGGGGGGGGGGGGGGAAGCATAACTTAATCCAACCTACACTCGCTAAGCAACGCACGATAGGGTAGGCTAAAGAAAACACCGTGTGCCTTTTAAATTTAATCAGGACTGACGGAGTGGATAAAAGATCGTCTTGTCCCAATCTGTGTGCATATATGTAGCTATATAGAATAGTAGCATCTTTCCATAAATGTTGTTTCTTATATTTCTGCAGACCTGATGAAGAGCGTCCAGCGGTCTTTTTCTTTTGTTTGTTTTGGTCTGGGAAATTTTACTGTTAGTTACCTTGCCTCAAATTGGTTTGAGCGGTACCAATCTTCATTATAAGCGTACGCGCCAAAGATACATGAGAACAGTTCTGACACTAAAAGTAATTTAACTGGACTTACCAAACGCAGCAATATTGTTTCAATTTTATCAGCCCACTAGGGTGTACAAAAGATAACATTTATTCCCGACTTCTGACAGTTGTATTCCAGCGAAGCATCCAGAAATTTACGCTGTTTCAGAATTAGCACTCTAACATAGAGTCAGCCGATAGGATTATCATCATTTATCAATTGTAACATTTTTTAGCAACCAGATGTTTCCCAATACTGGTAGTATTTTCCTCTTTTAACTGAGAACCCCAAGAGCACTTCCTACATCAACTATTGGCGGTGACATTTTGTTCATCCAGGAAAAACCCACACCAGATTCGGCGTTCACCTCACTAGTCTTTGTTTTGTTAGAGGATGAACTGGGGCCAATTTGGGAAGTGAACCAGATAAAACATATATTCAGGGAAATTGTATTTCCAAGGGATATCACCAAGAGTAGGTAAGAGTGATTGAATGGCCACTGTATGAAAGAGAGAGTGAATATTTTTCTTTGTTACAGGGAATTTACCAATATTGGATTTGCTTAAACTTGTTTACTTTACATGGGTAGCATATTGTAGGAACTTGTTTACTTTACTGTCTACTCTGTAACATAGTGCTAACATTTGACATTTGGGTTATTAACTTTTGGATTCTTTTCTCCATTAGGGGAGGGCGCATTTATTCTGCTATTTCATATGTATGTAAATCTGATTTTTATTTGATCTTTATTTAGATATTGGTGTTGTCAAGTTTAAATGATAATAAACAACAAAGAAACTTACCTTTGTGTGTTGGTCAGACCCATACCCAAGTAACCGTAGTTTTTCACGTTTGTGTGTCTTGTTGTCGCATAGCTGTGTGTGTGTGTAGTTAAACTTATATTTATATGTATGAGGAGGGCAAGGTTGTCTTATACTAAATTATAGTCGTATAGATAGGATGGAATAGAGAAACGTACTCATTCCATAGACATATCTTTTTCCTTAAAACTCTTAGTATGCGAGCGGCCTTCTAGAGAGGCCGATGATCGATCCCCGTCAATAGCGAAAATGTATAGCTGAATGCATGTTTCAAACCACTGATCAATTTAGTTACGTGCATGATGTAGGGGTTTCATTTCTTCACATTTTGATATATAACACTTATGTTATCTTTATAAATAAATTATTTATTGCAAAATCTGTAATGGTAGTCATGAAAGGCAGCTCGTATACTAAGAGTTAAGCTATCACCCGTGAAATCTTCTCACACTTTTTTTCTCCCGTACCAAAATGGAATAATCAATTAACATTTGTTTCTTTCTCAATTAATCGATTAAAATGCTGATCTATTATTCTGTTAATTAATCGTTAAAGATCCAAGCCCTATTAAAAACTTATTAGTCATATATCCACTGACAGTTAACACTCCTTGTGTTTTAACATTTGTTTCATGTTATATCCAATAAGTGCACGTGGGCATATAAAAATCTAAAAATATAGAATGTCTTCACAATCATCTTGTAGATTGACCATTTAGACGGACTATATTTAAAGTTAGCCTTCCTTCTCTCATATCTGTTACACAAAAATTAATTGAGCAGAATGTAATGAGAGTGTGTTTACAATATACCACGCATTTAAATTACACAAAAACCAAAGTAAACGCAAGCTCTTTCTGACAACAGATGTGATTAATTTCTGCCATGCTTGTCTCCCTCGTCCAAGAATGCGAAGCCTATACCAAGTCAAACATTGGACTTCACCATACTAGGTCCAGCATTATTGTCGCGAGAGGGTAGATGGTTATAGAATTTGATAAGATATCCTGGACATAAAGGTGTATCAGATGATACCAGGATAGTGCCAGATAAGAGTCTGGTCTTATCAGTAATACCCCCTTCTCTGAAAAGAGTAAAGGTGTATAGACAACAAAGGTAGGGTCAAGCTGTATAAGTTCCCAGAGAAGATGGTAATGTAGTACTCTGAGTCCCTATTTGCTACCTCTCCAGATCCTCGTCTGTTAATATGGTAGTTATTACTGTTATTAACTCTGCTAGGGGTAATTATTTAATTCAATTCACCAACAAGGACTGTAACTTAACTTAAAGAATTTAAGTAAGTCTGCTGGTAAATATTTACAATTTATTTGTACATTTTGAAAAGTTTTAAAAGAAATCATATTACAACATTAAATAAATAATAAAATGTTCAACAAAGTCTTTCACTAAATTAAAATGTCTATCACTATAGAGAAAGTCTTGCTTGGTTGTCTCTCTCTCTCTCTCTCTCTCTCTCTCTCTCTCTCTCTCTCTCTCTGATTAAGGAATATTTGTTAATTTCACAGTTCTGATTGAAGATTTTCACTGCTATAGTCATCATAAAATGTTTTATTTTATGTTTGGTGAACTATGATATGCTTGTCGTGAAACGACTCTCCCCGACTTCTTTCTTCTGTCTATTTTTTTTCCCTCTACAAATTTATCCTATCATTTGACAAGGAACCTAAAGTCTCTCTCTCTCTCGCTAGTCTTAGATTTAACAGTATTTTACTAGCTCAGGATTCTCGGTCCAAGGTAATAAATTATTCCCCCACCAGCGAAAGTCGAAGGTGGAACACGGTACAACGATTCGAACAGGAAGTCGACCGTCTTTGTTGTTCACGAACTGGACGCATGTAAAACAGCCGGAAACGATGGACGCTAGTGCGAGTTGAAATGAAGGTAACTTTATACCCCTGGGACCAGAACAGAATTTGCACACAACCCACCCCTCCCGGAACAGATCCTGGAATATTGGAGGGAATTTTCTGCATTCTTCTTGTAACCATCGTTGGAAGCAGATGTGATTGTATGGGCCTCTGTCGAGGCTACTTTGCACTTGTTGCAAAATATCCTTAGTGAATTCGTTGAGCGAATCCACCCAGGTTGCGGTTACGAGGTACTAACCCAGGTTGCGGTTACAAAGCAAAAACTCAGGTTGCGGTTACCCAGTACTAAACCAGGTTGTGGTTACCAGATACCTAAACAAACCAGGGTACAAGTCCATGGTACCAAGATTACCCTTACCCAACCTTATCCTATCACCCAGTAACCATACCACACATCCCATAAGCAGAAGAGGTATTCAGCAGAGGTGACTTACCCCATCCTTATCTGTGATGTGCACTGAGTCCAGGGAGGCAAACTCTGACACCCTCTGAACCCATTAACTGTTATGAGACCAACCTGCTGGGGCAGACCAAACCAAGAGAGTTCGAACCAAAATCATCTCCGCAGCTACTACAGTCCTTGAGGAGATGAGTATTAACACCTACCAGCAACACTACCATAGAAAAGATCTCTGGTCCAAGTGATGACCACACTAGTTGATTTTTTTTTTATAAACAGTAGAGCTAAACTTTTTTTCATATTTATATGTGTATATAAAAATGTAAGATTCCATACCCTTTTATCCAACTTTACATAACAGAGTCTGTTGTTATTTTTCTTGTTAACTTTATTTGGGTTGTATTTTGTTTTAAATATAAATCTACACCCTGGGGGCTCAGCCATAATTCAATTAATTTCTATTGGGTCGGGATATTTTAAATGTGGCTGGACACCAAATCTCTTTCTCAACCTTATGTGCTTTACACAGTCCTTTTTGTAGGATTCCTGAGGAAGAATTTATCGTCCAGAAAATATCTTGTTTAGGTACCAGAATTCTCTTTTAAGTAAATTTCTAGTACACTATTTCCCGAGGAGAGGCAGTTTTCTTCAAACTCGGAAGCT
Source organism: Oreohelix idahoensis (assembly GCA_024509875.1). Lineage (NCBI taxonomy): Eukaryota > Metazoa > Mollusca > Gastropoda > Stylommatophora > Oreohelicidae > Oreohelix > Oreohelix idahoensis. The sequence goes on along the minus strand of JAMPIV010004790.1, from coordinate 81,420 downwards.
ATCAATAAGACATTATTATCTGTATTCTTCCATTCCATTCAAGCTGTCCTATCTCCTCAAAACACCTCGCGACAACTGGGACGCTCGTGTCCGGGATAACTCTTATTTCATATTTAGACACTTGTCTGAGATATGAAAACTCTTTATCTTTCCTAGACCACTACTGCTGTAGGTACTTGTCACTTATTGGTGTCCAGGTCTAGGATTAGATTAAAGAGGGGACATATGAATTACCCTAGACTTAAATACATATAAATTTTTGCAAGAAAAACAGATTTTAAGTTTTGTTATGAGAACTCTTCTTGGTGGTACTGCTGGAAATTGGTTACCTATTGTTAACTAATTTTTAATTTGATGGTTATAAATGCTGGTTTGATTTAATATATGGTTTTGTAATACTTTAGTATAGTTAAGACTATAGAAAGTATTTTTGCCTTAATTATTGTTTGTGAGTTAGAGATCTCATACTCGCTCAACGAACCACTATGGATATAATGGAAGAATCTGTAGAGTTGAATGAGTGGAGAACATTCTGGACAGAGTTAGCCATTGAGTGTGAACTCTCCGGAGAAGAACTGGATACTTTTGTTTCACAAAAGATGGAAAAATGCAGGATGAGAGAAGCAGAAAGGAAGAAATGGAGAGCAAAATACACAGAAGAGAATGTGGAACATGAGAGACAAAGACAAGAAAAATCCCTCCAGTGTAAGGAAGAACTGGAAACTCAGTTTCAACCTACAAATATGGAATCCAGGGATAAACTTGAATCTAGGAATACTCATCATGCCACTCCTTTGCCAGTTGCATCACCATCTTCAGTGGTAAATATAACTGCACCACATGAAGCCAAGTCTATGTCTCAGAATTCAGGCTCAGACAGAGCAGAGGTACGGATATCTAAACAGAGACATCTAGACCATCCTGAAAACAAGATTAAGCACAAGAGTGCTGATAATCTGAAGAGACCTTCCTCATCCTCAGCAAAAACTCACAACAGGCATACCAACAACAACCGCACCAACAACCTGGTAAATAGGATCGCTCAACCAAATAGGATCACTCAACAGAAAAGGATTACGCAACCCTATGGGAAGGGAAGGGATGTTCTTGAACATCACCTGTCGGCCAACTTACATCAGTTAGACTGTATGCGCCGAGACCCAATCCCACAGACTTCTTACAAAGCTAAGGTCCCTACCATGGATGGGAACTTGACGAAGGCCCGGAGTGGATACAGGGATTCTCAAAATGTGGAGACTGCCACAGTAAATGGAGAAGAAATCACCTGTTTGTATTATCAAGGTCTTGGATGTGATGCCCTTGTCTCAGCCTCTGTTATCGACCTTGATCAAGTCACCGAAGAGGATGTTGAGGTAACAGCACCCATGATAATCAACAGAAGGATGATTTTGCCTTTAGCTTATGTAGAAGTTAGGTCGAACTTTGTAAACGGCAAAGTAAAGGCCGCAATATTAGATGAACGAATTTACCCGATACCTCAAGGAGGGAAATATATCATCTTAGGAGACTCAGCACGATCCAGAGATGGCGTGACTGAACAGGCTATGGAGACTCCAATGCCTAACTCATCTTCCAACATTTTCACTGAAAAGTTGGAAGAGTGCAAAGGGATTGACCACCCCAGTGCACTTAATTCTGAACAAGTTTTGATAGTCTCACCCACTATCTGCGTGCAGAAAGTGAAGCCGGTCCAAATTTCCTTGGTACCTGGTGGGCAGGAACAACTGGTAGACTTTTCAGAAATACCTTCCTTTAACATGGGAGAAGCGGCTGTAGAGGAACAGGACTCTCAAGCACTAAGACTTCACTCAATTCCGATAACCTCACCCACTCTCTGGGATCAGAAAGTGAAGCGGGTCCAAATTTCTTTGGTACCTGGTGGGATGGAACATGTTTCAGGAATATCTTCCCTTAACACGGGAGAAATGGCTAAAGAGGAACATGAGCCTCAAGCACTTAGTCTTCAGTCAATTCCGATAACCTCACCCACTCTCTGGGATCAGAAAGTGAAGAAGGTCCAAATTTCCTTGGTACCTGGTGGGCAGGAACAACTGGTAGACTTATCTTTCTCTGTCACTGGAGAAACAGGGATAGAAGATCATACACGCTCTCATACCTGGGGAGATAGGTATGTGTCCTTAGACAGGTCAAGCAATATGACTAAAATAAGGTTGTGTATGAGGCTGGCAACCTCATCACGCAAAACTATTTGCTATAGATCCAATTGTAAGCAGAGTGTAGGCTTTAGGGCAAGCTCTTTGCCAGGAGGCAAGCTTCAATGGAGGATCCAGAAGGGAGAAAAGAAGAGGGGGATATTTTTGCGAGCAGGCTTGCTCAACCCACCTCAACTACTTATTGAAGAGGAAACGGATAGCCATGTGTGGATTACAGGCATACCGTTTGACAGAGGAAAAAGAGGAAATATTTGGATTGAAGAAACGGAGGACACGATACATGAATGTAGTGTCTGACATAAGAGAAGAGTCGGCTCGAACTTAGTTGGCCGTTGGCCGAACTTTCAAAAGGGGGCTTATGTCGTGAAACGACTCTCCCCGACTTCTTTCTTCTGTCTATTTTTTTCCCTCTACAAATTTCTCCTATCATTTGACAAGGAACCTAAAGTCTCTCTCTCTCTCGCTAGTCTTAGATTTAACAGTATTTTACTAGCTCAGGATTCTCGGTCCAAGGTAATAAATTATTCCCCCACCAGCGAAAGTCGAAGGTGGAACACGGTACAACGATTCGAACAGGAAGTCGACCGTCTTTGTTGTTCACGAACTGGACGCATGTAAAACAGCCGGAAACGATGGACGCTAGTGCGAGTTGAAATGAAGGTAACTTTATACCCCTGGGACCAGAACAGAATTTGCACACAACCCACCCCTGCCCGGAACAGATCCTGGAATATTGGAGGGAATTTTCTGCATTCTTCTTGTAACCATCGTTGGAAGCAGATGTGATTGTATGGGCCTCTGTCGAGGCTACTTTGCACTTGTTGCAAAATATCCTTAGTGAATTCGTTGAGCGAATCCACCCAGGTTGCGGTTACGAGGTACTAACCCAGGTTGCGGTTACAAAGCAAAAACTCAGGTTGCGGTTACCCAGTACTAAACCAGGTTGTGGTTACCAGATACCAAAACAGGGTACCAGGGTACAAGTCCAAAGGTACCAAGATTACCCTTACCCAACCTTATCCTATCACCCAGTAACCATACCACACATCCCATAAGCAGAAGAGGTATTCAGCAGAGGTGACTTACCCCATCCTTATCTGTGATGTGCACTGAGTCCAGGGAGGCAAACTCTGACACCCTCTGAACCCATTAACTGTTATGAGACCAACCTGCTGGGGCAGACCAAACCAAGAGAGTTCGAACCAAAATCATCTACGCAGCTACTACAGTCCTTGAGGAGATGAGTATTAACACCTACCAGCAACACTACCATAGAAAAGATCTCTGGTCCAAGTGATGACCACACTAGTTGATTTTTTTTTTATAAACAGTAGAGCTAAACTTTTTTTCATATTTATATGTGTATATAAAAATGTAAGATTCCATACCCTTTTATCCAACTTTACATAACAGAGTCTGTTGTTATTTTTCTTGTTAACTTTATTTGGGTTGTATTTTGTTTTAAATATAAATCTACACCCTGGGGGCTCAGCCATAATTCAATTAATTTCTATTGGGTCGGGATATTTTAAATGTGGCTGGACACCAAATCTCTTTCTCAACCTTATGTGCTTTACACAGTCCTTTTTGTAGGATTCCTGAGGAAGAATTTATCGTCCAGAAAATATCTTGTTTAGGTACCAGAATTCTCTTTTAAGTAAATTTCTAGTACACTATTTCCCGAGGAGAGGCAGTTTTCTTCAAACTCGGAAGCTATCAATAAGACATTATTATCTGTATTCTTCCATTCCATTCAAGCTGTCCTATCTCCTCAAAACACCTCGCGACAATGCTGTACAGTTGCCTTTGTGGGCAACTTATCTAAATCACTGAAGATGGCCCCATCTGATATTGGATAGAAATATTTGCTGAAATTCTTCCAAGTGGTATACACGAGATGTCTGGCCCTCTAACATAGACCGGCACTGCATCCGTCGTAACCTCAGTAAGAGATGCCTCTTGTATATTTGTTAGGTTTACAGGATAAAACCTGAAACGAAGTTAAATGCAATCCCTGTATTTCTCTATCAATATCCCTCTATGACACAGATGAGGATGATAGACAGTTTCAGACAGCGTGCTAGCAGATGAACAAGATATAGTATAGTAGCAACAATCAATTCAGTTCACTGTGATCATAAATTTCTTCTACATCCTTATTTACGAAAGGCGTTCAGAAAGTAATGCACCACATCGTTTTTCTCAGGAGCTGTTTATCCAAAAAGCATGAAATTTATATACAATATACAAGGATATGTCATGTAAACATCGGTATTATACAACATAATCCCCATCAACTTGTACGGCTTTATGCCAGCGCGAAACAAGTGCATGTATTCCTAGCCCGTACCAGATTTTGTCTTGATCACGTAGCCATTTCTTCGCTGCATGAATCACTCCTTCATCATCTTCAAACCGTGTCCCACGGAGTGCATCTTTAAGTGGACCAAATAGATGAAAATCAGAGGGTGCCAAATCGGGACTATAGGGTGGATGGGGTAGTACAGTCCAACCCAATTTGGTGATTGCTTCCCGTGTTGTCAGACTTGTGTGAGGTCGCTCATTTTCGTGAAGGTGAAGCAGATCTGCTGGATTTTTGTGAGGCCGAACTCTGCGAAAACGTTGATTGAGTTTTTTCAATGTCTTAATGTAAGCTTGCGAATTGATTGTCTCTCCTCTTGGCATAACGTCCACAAGAATCACACCTTCAATTTCCCAAAAGACAGTGATCATGACCTTTCCAGCTGAAGGAATTGTCTTGAATTTCTTTCTTCGTGGTGATTGCGGATGATGCCACTCCATTGACTGTCTTTTTGTCTCAGGTTCAAAATGATGTGCTCAGGTTTCGTCACCTGTAACGATCTTAGCCAAAAAGTTCTCTCCATCACATTGAAACGCTCCAACTATTCAGAAGAAATTGCTTTCCTTTGCAATCGGTGGTCATTTGTGAGACTTCGAGGAACCCATCTTGCGCAAACCTTAGAAAATCCGAGAGTTTTTATAACTGCATTTGCACTACCAATGCTGACTGACAGCTGTAAGGCCATTTGTTAAGTAGTGATTCGTCTATCAGTAAGAATAATGCCCTCAGCGCATTTCAACATTTCTGCGTTGGTGGCTGTGGCAGAATGTCCACAGCGCGGCCGATCAAGCAGCTCTGTATCTCCACTTCCTGATTCTTTGATTCTCTGAACACAGCGACTGACTGTACTCCTGTCGACTGCAAAACTTCCATACACATCACATAGACGCTTGTGAATGTTCACAACAGTTTCCTTCTCTGCAACGAGAAATTCTATCACAATTCGCTATTTATAACGCAAGTTGCTAACACGCTCCATTTCAACGGTTTAGCGCAGCCGTATTATTTGGCCGGTTGCAGTGCAATTTGGTGCACACAATTGGCACATGCAATGTTTGAAGTGTACAAAATTTCATGCTTCTGTCTTCATTATTAACTGAGAAAAACGATGTGGTGCATTACTTTCTGAACGCCCCTCGTATAATCCTCTTCACACGATCCGCCTCCCTACAATAATTTGGTCGTGAATAAAACTACTAAGTAATATATCAAACTATACAGTAATCCAGTTACTTTCATCCTTCCTTATGTTCCTGGTATGTGTCTCATTCCATTAAGAAATACTTCTTTAAATACATTTCCAAACTTACAGACACACTTTGGCCATCATTCTCAATTATTTTGAATATTTCCCAAGACTGGCTTTGCCTCCAGAATTATACACTAGCCTGTAAGTTCACCAGCAACACACTGTAATTTTCTAACACATCTACACACTTCCTATCATACAGGTGGATTAATCACTAGAAATACACATAATTATATATAAATAAATAAATAAATAAATAAATATATATATATATATATATATATATATATATATATATATATATATATTCGTTCTTACCCTCAGGCACACACACAGACGAGCTGTTAATGGCTGTTTAAGGTCTGCTTTCAAGTACAGAAGGCAAATCGCTTCCACTAACACTTGCTTTCTTTTGCCGCTCGCTGTCGCGTTCAAATATTGTGACTGACCTGATTCTGTTAGACAAGCACTATATATAGGGTGACCTCGAGCGTCCGAGGTGGTTCCCCAACGAATGTGTTTTGTGTTTAGAAAATATTGGTAAATTTTGACTATTGTGCAAATCAGCAAAACTAAGATTTTATTTATCTAAGTTATTCCTGGTGTAGTTGTTTTGATGGTATTGTATGATGGTGATATTACTAAGTGTGATGCATGAGGTCAGCTGTGAAGGCTCCTGAGATAAAATGTAGCTGTGAATTGTCAGAAGGCCCTTCTTGCTACCACTACGACCTCACACTTATCTTTTTTGTACTAATGAATGTGGCTACGTTAAATGTCTAGGGTAATGATATGTAATGTGTTGTGGTAGTTTACATACACACACACAGATATTTACTAAGTCTAATAATATTAATAAATGTTATAATACACTGAACTAACTCAAGTGTGTAAAAATTGGATAGTAATTTTCTTACATTTATTTGTTCTGAACCAAGGTTTTATTTTGGCCAGAACATATGAAAGGTTTAGCAATTATGAAAGAAATGCATGAATATTACATAATAAATGCAAGGTGTGTACATATATATGTTACTAGACTAGTTAATATTATTACTGTTTATAGTTGTAATCTATTTGGGAGAACATTTAATGGATGTGCTGTTGGGGTGGCCTCATCACTCCCTGTCTATGGTGACTACACATTGTCCAGTTATTTGATGGAAATTTTATGGGTGTGTTAGCAAATAAGTTGAGTTGGTGAATTCTCAGTAGACCAGACGCTCACGTAGCTTGAAGGTGTAGCTCTGGTGCTGAGATCTGGTGGCCCCACCTCTCCGTGCTTGGGGGCAATATCAGAAGTCTGGTGGCCCCACCTCTCCGTGCTTGGGGGCAATATCAGAAGTATGGTGGCCCCACCTCTCCGTGCTTGGGGGCTATAATAGGCTGCTCTGACCAAAGGTTACTGCACGGGTCCACTCTGGTAATATTCAACAACTCATTTGACACCACAGTGGTGCCAACTGAAACTCACAGTTCTGCAATCAAAGTATTAGTCATGTGTCAGAATTCCATTCTGCAATCAAAGTATTAGTCATGTGTCAGAATTCCACCCTCTAACCATTTCTGGACACAACACTACACAACAACAACACCACATAGACGGGTCAGATCTTTCTGACCAAACAACACATCTTACCAAGTTGGTTTCACATAGGATAAGTTCTCCCAGACTACAGATTCTGAAATATGTTCATTAGCTTCCTGCCATAGAATAGGATAGGTGATTGATGCGTGATGCCATATGATGATGGATGGTATCCGCATGTCTGGTTTTGTGTAGTGTGCAGATGTGTTCAGTCAAAACAATGTTCATACAAAAATAACAGGGCAATCCACATAGGACGTCAGTAAACTCACGACGTATAAAGTCAATGATTCTTGAAACAGCCGTTGACGTTTTTCTTCATTATTTATTGTGGACGCCACAGTGACAAAATGGTTACGCGAATATGTAGGCACATCAAACAGTCATTATCACAGCAACATTCAATACAGCAATAGACGGTAGACAGCATTACAATGATGAGTCAGATGCATGTTATATTTCAAAGTGCTGTAAATGTAGTCAGGTGAAAAACTCCATCCTTTTCTATAACAGCCAGGAGATAACCAGATATATGAGATCAGTTCACTCTCCTTAGTCTGACTTCAGCAAGACAGACACGTCTGCCGAAGTATAAATAATGTCCTCAAAAATATCCTCTAGATACTAAAGGTTTTTCAAACCTAGTTCATTTAACAAAGTAGCAAGTAATGGTCCTTGGAACCTGCATCAACCGATGCAGCACAATACAGCGACATGTGAGCTAGGAAAACATCTCGTGACGACGACTTTCGAAGACAGGCTATGAACCAGAAATCGTTCACGACCAAAAATCGATAGAGTTAATGAAAATGTTAATTTACCTTGCCTTCCGGAAATACACAGAAATATTATGCCTCCCGGCATGTGCAAATACACTAGAGGTATTATCTCGAATAAACGAAATATCCATAAGAGGACTCTCACATTCCTGACAGAACAAAAAAAATAGCGGAGATCCCCTCTTCAACGAGGCATCTCTTTCGCCATTCCAAATCGCTCACTCCACTAGTGGTGGGCGGAAACCGATCGACCAAGAAGCAAGACAAGTCATGCGCAGTCCAGCGCAAAATGACCACAGCTCAAACTTAACTGCATTCGATACCAACGCGAGAAGACAAATGCTTACCGAGAAAAGTGACTATAAATTTCATGCAGTTGTTGCCCTTGCGTTATAAAATAGATATTGAAATAAAACGATGTTGCGAGAATTTATCACGCAACATATCACCACCTCCTCCCGATTAAAAAAAAAAATGTGGAACATATTTTTTTTTTTTCAATATCAAAGAGCATGCGATAAGCGGCTCAAAACGCACGAATTATGCGCTGATAATTAACTAAATTGCCAAACAATAGGCTAATTATAGAGTGTCTGGTGAGGATATACCTCAACAGAAAAATAAATATGTCTCAAAAAATATTCACATCGGGGAGGTGTCACCAACACACATCACGTTAGCATGTAAACACAATATACGTATGCAAGTTACTATAGTCATCATTAAACAGCATACTCTAATATTGTCTTTAAAAATGGATGTACAAATCTGATAGGAAAATTTAAATAGTACATTCTTTGACATGTAATGACATAAGTACATAGTAAAGTTAAACTACATGACGATCCAGGACATATGCTCTGGTATTCCGAGGGTAAGTACACAATCTAGAACTCGTCATGCTTGATACTAGTAAGGTAAGTCCTCAGCTCAACAATGACATTCTGAGAAAGTACAAGCATTATAATGCTAATTAATAACTAATATGCTTCATAAGGTACAATACATTATTAATAATTGTGGCTGTTTAGTAAACTAACGGCCCTTATATTAACCACTCAGTCTTCCTCTATCATCTTAAAAAAAAACGAACAGAAGAAGATGATAACAAAGCACGATGGTGTGTACATATAAAGTGAGTACAGATGTGCTAATCTATTGTAGAAATATAGGTGTGTTATGACTCTGTAATATATGGAAATATAGGACAGAAGTATTAGTTGGAGTCATGTGGGCATCTAGACAAAATGTCAGCCATCACATTATCCGCACCACGGATAGCTCGTACCGTGAAGTGAAAAGGTTGAAGAGCTATAGCATATCGAGTGGATCTCGAACTCTTCAAATTCTTAGTCTGAATAGCTGTAAGAGCTTTCTGATCAGTCTCTAGAATGAAATGTGCGCCCAGGAGGAATCTTTGTAGTTTTAGAATTGACCAAACCATCGCTAACAACTCACGGTCTAAAACCGAGTAGTTCCTCTCTGCCGCATTTAGTTTTCTAGAAATGTACATAACAGGATGCAGAGTATTTGCATATTCTTGCATCAGTGCTGCTCCAATCCCAGTGGATGAAGCATCACTCCGAAGAACAAAAGTCCTATCAAGAGTAGGTAATCTTAAGATGGGAGGAGAAGAAAATATATTCTTGATTTGGTCTAGTGAAGATTGGCATTCTTCAGACCAACGGACCAGATTAGGCGAACCTTTCTTCAACAATGTTGATAGAGGTGCCATGATCGAAGATAAATTTGGAATAAATCTCCCATAAAATTGAATTAAACCTAAGAGACTCCTAACTTGTTTCTTCGTTTTAGGAACAGAGATGTTCAGTATTTTGGAAGTATTGTGGTCTTCTGTCTTCAAGAGACCATGACCAACACGATGACCCAGGAAAGAGATTTCACCAAAACCAACAAAAGCTTTAGAAGGTTTTGCTGTCAAATTATTCTCACGTAGAGTGGACAGTAAGTCATATAACCCTAAATAGTGATCTTCCCAGGTATCACTGAAGAGACAGATGTCATCTAAGTATGCGATGACATCCGAACGATGTGACAGAATTCGACGCATCATGCGAACGAAAGTGGCAGGGGCGTTCATGAGACCAAAAGGCATAACATTTCATTGAAATAGACCCCTAGGTGTAGAAAAAGCAGTAAGAGGTTTGGCATGCTCTGCTAAAGGCACTTGCCAATAACCTTTAGACAAGTCAAGTTTAGTGAAGAATCTAGAATTAGAAAGTCTAATCAGTAGATCTTCTAACAAAGGCATCGGTTCAGCGTCGAACTTTGTGACCTGATTCAATTTGCGATAATCAACACAAATTCGTATGTTCTTATCCTTCTTCCGGACAATAACCATGGAAGAAGAATATGGTGAAGTCGATGGTTCAATTATATTTAATTGAATCATTTCATCCAATTCCTTTTCCACTTGCGACTGAAAGTGTATAGGAATAGGATACGGCCTAACCCTAATTGGATTATTGTCGGTAAGAATTATGTCATGTTCTATGACATCTGTGTGTCCAGGAATGTCAGTGAGAACATCCTGAAATGTTTGTAACATCGACGAGACTTGTCGATGTTCGTCACCAGAAAGATTAGGAGAAACAGAAACGTTTTTCCAAGATTCCGTGGAATGTAATGGAACCACTGGAAGGGGAAGGTTGACATCAGAGAAGGTAGCTTCCTCATCCTGAATGACAGACAGGGATGAATAATGACCGTGAGGTGCAGGAGCATCATCCGTTGCCTGGAAAATAGGCAGCAAATAGTCCGGACGTTCGTGAAATTCCGAAAGCATGTTTATGTGGAAAGTTTTATGCTTTCCATCAATATCGACCACATATTCAACATCGGAAATCCGAGAGACTATTGCATACGGACCTTTCCATGCAATAAGAAGTCTATTTTCCCTACTGGGGAGTAGGACGAATGCTTTGTCACCTGGACAAAGTTGTCGTAGACATCTATTCTTGTTAGCAAACAGCCTTGCCTTCTCTTTAGCAATTTCTGATGAAGCAGTTGCTAGCTTACATGCCTCAATGATCTTTTGTCTAAGAGCAATGACATACTCATATGAGGATTGAGTTTCATCGCTAATATCATCGGCAGTGATGAGATCGTGTAATAAAGACATAGGGCCGCGTGGACGCGCGCCAAAGACAAGTTCGAAGGGAGAAAATCCTGTGTGTTCATTAGGGACTTCTCTATAGGCAAAGAGAGCCGCGGGTAAAACCCTGTCCCAATCTTGAGGATGATCTTCAGTTATCTTACCAAGCAAAGTCTTGAGCGTTCTATTCAGACGCTCAACTAACCCATTAGACATAGGATGGTAGATACTACTGAGAGATCGTTCAATATGTAAGGTAGACATTACCTGTGACATAGTGTCAGATATGAGTTGAGTGCCATGGTCTGACAATATTTCTCTGGGGAACCCCAAGCGAGAAAATATCAACCAAAGAGCATCTGCGATATCTGTAGTAGATATGCTCTTAAGAGGAATAGCCTCTGGCCAACGTGTGCACATATCGACACATGTAAGGATAAACTGATGTCCTCTGGCCGACTTGACCTTAAAAGGGCCAATAATATCTATGGCCATTTTCTGAAACGGCCGAATAGGAATGTCAGCAGCCTGGATAGGCGCAGCATGTCGTGGTCCTCTAGATTTGACCTCCTGACATACCTTGCATGATCGGCAGTAAATACGAATGTCCTTATTGACAAAAGGCCAAAAGAAAGCCGCAAGGACTCTCGACTTCGTACGGGCAAAACCCATATGTCCAGCACATTGCGAGTCATGAGCATGTTGCAATATTTGCACTCTCATGCTCTTGGGAACAAGAATTTGCGAATGTGCCGACGTAGTCGAATCTTGTACCATACGTACAAGTACGCCGTTTCTCATTGCAATCCAAGATTTTCTATTTGTATCCTGATTCGGATCACCTTTCTTCGCAAGAACGAAGAATTTTTTTAAAGAAGGATCTTCTTCTTGCAATTTTATGAAAGAGTCACGAGTAATTACTAAGTGACTATCTTGGCTATCAACTTCATTATCACTATTCAGTGAAGTTTCGGGTGTTTGTAGAGCTTGTGCTCTTGTAACTACTGCATTTGTAGCTTGCATGTTATTATCTTCCCAAGCAGCAATCTGCTGTGGGGTACACTCCCTAACTCCGTGAATACGACCAATAATAAGGTCCGCAATAGGATTAGGTAAGAGACAAGCATGCACATCTCCAGTAAAGAAAGGAGTGGCAATGCGAATTACAGCAGTAGGATATTTTTCTAGAGTGCCGCCAAATGTGACACATTTAATAACCCTTCCTGTAGCACAAGATGGATCTACAAGCGATTGTCTAACACCAATAGTGGTGCATCCGGAATCGAAAAGTAGTGAGACCGGAGTATCATTAACAAGACCCTTATGTAGGATTAAAGAACCCCTCCCGTCATGCGCAACAGCAGCAGGAAGAGCGGGAAGTGGGTGACCACAACTCAAAGTAGTTATGGTACCCGGTTCGAATAAAGTACTGCATTGGGGGCATTTGTTTGCTCTCTCAAAGTCAAAAGCAGAACCAGTGACAGCGTCAAAGTTTTTTACTATCAACAACATGATTACAGGCTCCCTCAGTTTCCTGTTGTACAGCATTAGCCTGCTGATATCTCTTTTTTTTGTGTTGAGATCTACCCCGACTATTATTACCTCTGAAGTTATCAAAGTTATTATTATCTCTGCAGTTATTATTGTCTCTATTGTAATTGTTATCCTGGTTCGAATTCCAGTTTCCACGATTACTATCATGTTCACATTGATGCGAACATCTATTTGTTTGGTTCTGAGGTCTTCGGCAGGAATAACCTCTATTACCATATCCTCTTTTGAAATGCTTATAATTATTAGGGTGATAGTAACGAGTACTATCAGGTTGTCTCCAATTCTTCGAAGAAGAATCACCATGAAATTGATTTCCATGATTTTGACAGAAATTACCGCTACTCTTTCTATCAAAATTTTGTTGGAATCTACGAGCAAAGTTTTGGCCATACGGAGCTGCCGAAGCAACTGGTAAACCTTCTTTCACCTTAGAGTTACCCATGGTTATGTGTGGGTGCGCAGTTACGTATTGGCAACAGAAATCTTCCATTTCTTTTATTGTTTTAGGTTTACGTTCATGAAGGAAAGCAAGGAAAGACTCATTGACAGACGACATGACTTTGTCTCTAAGTATTAAGTCCATAAGTCCTTCATAAGTTTTTTCCGTCTTAGATAGTTCAACCCATCGTGAGAAAGTAATGCGTATTCTTGCAATAAACTCGGAGAATTCAACTCCATTTTCAGGTAACATGTTTTTTAAAATTGTAGACGATAGCCGTCTTCGTTAAGCTGATATTTCTTTAACAAAGCGGCCCTGACAACCTCATAATTGTTCTTGTCAGGTTCATCCACCATATTTAATATACTTAGAGCTTTACCTGTCAGTATCCCTGATAACTGATAAACATATTTTGCTTTGTCTATGTTATGAGCTGTACATGCTTGTTCAAATCTGTCCAGATAGAACATTATGTCATCACTGGAAGGACTAAATGTTGGTAACTTAATCTTAAAAGTATCATTATTAGCCTTACCAGAAGATGAACCCTTGTTTGAATCATTACCATTACTCATGCTCGTCAATTTCAATTTTTCCAACTCTAAAGCTAAGACCTTTTCTTCATGTTCCATTTTTGCTTTCTCTTTCCTCTCATCAGACTCTCTCTGTAATCTTCTTTCCTCAGCCTGAGCCTCTTTTTTGAAGTCTTTCATTTTCAGCTTCTTTTTCAAGTCTTTTATTTTCAGCCTCTTTTTCAAGTCTTTTATTTTCAGCTTCTTTTTCAAGTCTTTTATTCTCAGCCTCTTTTTGAAGTCTTTCAGCTTCTAGCTGTAGCTGGAGTTTTCTTTCCTCAGCTTCTGATTCCCTTTTTTGTTTTTCCATTTCCATTTGGAATCTTTTTTCATCCACCTGCATCTGCAGTTTCTTTTGTTCAGCTTCCATATGCAGTTTCTTTTGTTCAGCTTCCATTGCTTTATCATATCGAGCAGTTGCAAATTCTTCTAACTTATCACCAGTCTTGCCAAGCAATTTACCCTGCTCAATAAAGTGCTCAAATGTAGACATGTTGTCTAACATATGAGTCCAAAACCTGAAATAATTAACTAATTTATTTCAAACCTAAGTGTAACAAGTCTTAATTAAGCACTTGTATATTCACATCACCTTATATTATCCCAGTCTCTGTGGGAAACAAGTCTCCAATCAAAGAACTTGTATATGAAATATCAACAATCAATTCTTGATCATAAGTGCACTTCTCATTCAATAGTGCACGACACTATTCATCATTCATTTATCATCAGTGTAGTAGTAACAGTGCATTAGCATAGCCCATTAACTAATTACTATAACTGTAAACAATGACTATGTAAACACATGCAGAATGTAAACATTGAAAATGTAAACAATACAATGTAAACAATAACAATGTAAACAATAACAAAGATCAGCAACAATACAAAAACGTTCGCAGAAATCAACTAAAAATAAAGCAGAAATTAATGAAATATCACAAAAAATGTGACGATATCTGCGATAGAATTAAACAAAATACATGACACCACAGTGTATAAACAAAAATGTTGTATGAAACTAAATTATAGACAAGAGTAGGCTAACAAATACAAACAAATCAAAACAAAACTAAAGAATGCGAAATAATAACGAAAACAATATTAAAACATGTCATCACAGCTAACATAAATAGCAACAGAAGTCGCTTAGCAAATTCCAGTATTGGAAATTTGCAAACCTTACAGAAAACGCTCACAATAGACGACCTCTATGACGTGGCATAATCTAACGGAGACACCACCCAACCGAGAACCCGCTGAAATATAAACATATAAATATACGAATAACATATAAACATATAACATATAGAATGAGATGATACACAGAAGACTCAGCAGAAGTATAAGGGCACAGTTTACATACAAACAGGCCACTTAACTTATAGGCTTCCAATCGTAGAACAGCAGAAAAAACGGATGTCAATCAACGTCCTAAAGAGCGAAGCTCCAACGATGATGGCACATCTGAACTGCTTCCACTGCTAACACGATGGTACAAGAGCTTCTGAAATACTGTGTGTTGAGTTGTTTCGGCACTTGACCTTCTAATCCAAAAGTAAGTTGATGGAAATCGGTACTTGGCCTTCTTCAGAAAACAACCCGTTTCAACCGGCACTTGACCTTCACAAAAACGACAGCACTGGAACCTTGACAGCAGCAACTTGCTTGACTTGCGTAAAAGATAACAGCAGTCCGAGTTATCCGGCAACATGTAACAACGCCGGGTACTGTCAAATTCTTGTTTCCGTCAAAAAGTTGAAATTTTGACTTTTACCGGGCAACGCCGAGTACTTTGAAAATTTTGAAGATGTTGACTGTATTGAAGAATGTTAATTTCTTGAAGGATGCTGATGAATTCTTGTTGAAAATGAAGTGGGTAAGGGACCCCGTGTTTGCTGGTACCAGAATCAAACCAGCTTATGGCCACCAAATGATGCGTGATGCCATATGATGATGGATGGTATCCGCATGTCTGGTTTTGTGTAGTGTGCAGATGTGTTCAGTCAAAACAATGTTCATACAAAAATAACAGGGCAATCCACATAGGACGTCAGTAAACTCACGACGTATAAAGTCAATGATTCTTGAAACAGCCGTTGACGTTTTTCTTCATTATTTATTGTGGACGCCACAGTGACAAAATGGTTACGCGAATATGTAGGCACATCAAACAGTCATTATCACAGCAACATTCAATACAGCAATAGACGGTAGACAGCATTACAATGATGAGTCAGATGCATGTTATATTTCAAAGTGCTGTAAATGTAGTCAGGTGAAAAACTCCATCCTTTTCTATAACAGCCAGGAGATAACCAGATATATGAGATCAGTTCACTCTCCTTAGTCTGACTTCAGCAAGACAGATACGTCTGCCGAAGTATAAATAATGTCCTCAAAAATATCCTCTAGATACTAAAGGTTTTTCAAACCTAGTTCATTTAACAAAGTAGCAAGTAATGGTCCTTGGAACCTGCATCAACCGATGCAGCACAATACAGCGACATGTGAGCTAGGAAAACATCTCGTGACGACGACTTTCGAAGACAGGCTATGAACCAGAAATCGTTCACGACCAAAAATCGATAGAGTTAATGAAAATGTTAATTTACCTTGCCTTCCGGAAATACACAGAAATATTATGCCTCCCGGCATGTGCAAATACACTAGAGGTATTATCTCGAATAAACGAAATATCCATAAGAGGACTCTCACATTCCTGACAGAACAAAAAAATAGCGGAGATCCCCTCTTCAACGAGGCATCTCTTTCGCCATTCCAAATCGCTCACTCCACTAGTGGTGGGCGGAAACCGATCGACCAAGAAGCAAGACAAGTCATGCGCAGTCCAGCGCAAAATGACCACAGCTCAAACTTAACTGCATTCGATACCAACGCGAGAAGACAAATGCTTACCGAGAAAAGTGACTATAAATTTCAAGCAGTTGTTGCCCTTGCGTTATAAAATAGATATTGAAATAAAACGATGTTGCGAGAATTTATCACGCAACAGTGATATGTTCCACTGATCTCAACACCCGATCTGTCCTTCATAATCCTTACTGGAGTTTATGTATTTTATTTGTCTCTAGACCCTGAACTGGGGCGGGGGGTCTAGAGCGAATCCTTACTTGTTGTAAGGGACAGATTATGCTATTGCAGTATCAAATCACTCGAAACCTTAAACAAATATTAAATGTACAAAGAAATAATTTCAGTCTTACCAGAATTATGAATATAGAACACAGTTAAATGCTAGCAAAACTCAGCTGAGCTGATGGCCTTAGTATGGCGTCCCTCTAAATATTTCAATAGCTTCTGGGAATTACACCACTTAATAATTCACTGTGTCTACTAGGACAACTTATAATGAATGGCACAAAATGCGCGTCTGAGCGCCGATAATATATTCATCTATGGCCAATCACTGCCTTTTCTTTTTTCAAATTCAAATATCCTACCAAAAAGTCATTTCAGTCATACCTCAGTCAAGTATGCCTTATTGTCTGTTGGTCCGTCCGTCTCTACTTGCGTTTCACAAAAAACACACTTGTTTTTTGAACCAACCCTGCCTTCCCCTACACAATTTTGCCTTTAAAGTTATTTTTAGCCACAATTCACCATCTCTTCATTCCAACTAGATTTTAGCACTTGCGTCTTCAAGGTCACAATTTTTTGAAAATTAGTGACATGTTTTATTTCAATGCAGACGCTCGCTGATATGAACAACACAGTCTTTTGTCAATATCTTTCTTATTATCTGTCCGTCTGTATAAATGAAAGCATATTATTTCACTGCTCAAGATGGGCCATCCGGCCAGCTAGGTTTTATATTCCTAACATTATTATTAAGAAAAGTTACTTTTCAAATATTTTCTAGAATCTTCTCATCACTGCATTCAAATAAACGGGCTAAGTTATCGCAAAAGCGTCCAAGAAATGACTGTGGCGTATAATATCCAAGGTCCCTTTTGTCGATTTCTTTACTTTATGTCAACTTGGGGAACGTGACTTTTTCCTCCTTTCCCCACCACTTGCGCCTTTTAGCCTTGCTAGTTTCAAGCACGCGTTCAGTCAGATTTTTCCTTTTGATCTCCGTTCTCATCCCGTTCCGTTTTGCCTTCAAGTCTAACAATTTAATTTCCATGGCGGGTGATGACCCGCGGCGTGGGCGATCATGTATTCTAGCAGCTTACGCATTAGTTTTTATCCCTACGTTGTATCATTGGAGATATTTTAACGTTGTATCATGGTTAATTTTGTGACACCTGGAGCGATTTTATTCATCTAAAGTTTAAAATACGCCCTATATTAGTCTACATATTTCTAGTAACAACCTTTTTCATTCCTAAATGCATTTTATTCTATGCGTACGTTACACAGCTAAATAATGTACTAACCTGAGGCTTCGATGCATTCAACTAGAGATCTCTCCCGTCCTATATCAGTATTTGTAAAAGTATTAGTACTTACGGGTAGAGCAACATCCCTAATATCGTTTTGGTAGCCTCTTCCAGGTGGTTCTTCTTACATAATGCTGTAGTTAATTGTCCTCCGATAATTTTTTGCACATATTTGGAGTTCCATTTTATTTATCCAAGGCTGTAGTAAACACGGCATAACGGAGCGTTCTGATTGGTCTGTGTATCTTGCAGTTCTTACAATGTATGGCGCGCGGTGTGGTCAGAGTTACGCAGAATTCGTGTTGTGATACAGACGTCACTTCATGACAATTATGAGGTCAGGTGACCAGTTCCCTTGCTACCTTTTCTATCCTAACTCAAGAGGAGAGTTGGAAACCCATTTAAAGCTGGGTAGACTGGAGCGTGATGCTAATAGGTTTAGATCCCGGAACCTTGTAACCGTGCCTCGAGAGGAAAGAGCCCCAACCGCTTAGCCCATCAGACGCTGCGCAAAATTGTATGAGGCAGAAATTATAATAATTTCAACAGGCCACAATACACTAAACACGGATTCCTATCAGTCACGCACCTATACTCACCAGAGGTGTCACTAGGGTTGGTGTCACCCGGTACGGTTACTCATGGTGTCACCCCCATGGACCTCCTTCCGTTCCAGACCACACAGAATCCTTAGTAATGTTTTTGTACTAATGTTACTCGTAAATGCATATGAAAATAAACTCATAAATGACATAATGCCAAAAAAATATACAGGAACAAATACATCATCATTTCAGCACTTAGTGAACATCTCGACTAAATCATAACTTTCCTTTCCTGGCCTTCAAAGCTGCGAACGTGTGAATGACTTCATCGAAATCAATGCCTTTCGCCAACTCACTTTCAATTGATAATATCGCAAGATCGGAATGCCTTGACTGTCCCATGCTAGATCGCAAATAGTTCTTTATAAGTTTCAGCTTTAAAAAGCTCCTCTGACATGAAGCCACAGACACACAGATTGTGAGAAATAATTTTAGGCTTAGTGAAAGGGTTGGGAGAGATTCTAGGAAGTTCCATTCAGCTATGAATGTCAAAACGTCTAATATTGCCCAATCTTTGGCTTCTTCTAGATCAATCTCTGCTGCTTTCAGGTGCCTTCTCAGCCTTGGTATTTCTATTAAAAGCGCACTCTCGGATACCTCATCATAGAAAGTGGTCAATTTTGGAATGGACACCTTTAACTCTTCTTCAGTGGCACATATTTTTCTTTTTCGTACGCCCGCTATTTCTCGAGGCGAAATCTCAGGCTAGTATGTCTAACCTGAGACTGATTTTATGTGAGTATCCCTTTTTTTCTTGCACAGAGACAGGTATCCCTCGCCATTCAGGCAGATACTCGCTGATTTCGGAGTTACTCATTAGAGCTGGGTCGGCTCAGGAGCCGCCAGTCCCTGGTCGACGACATTTCTTCAAATGTGCTCGCCAGGGCTCGAGTTAATCCAGTCCAAATCCCGGTCGACGAAAAATCTTCAAATGTCCTCGCCCGGGTTTGATCCTGGGTCACCCGGTCGCCAGCGCAGTGTGGTAACCACTACGCTAGCGTGGCTCCCTGTGGCACATATGAGACTCTTTGCTTGAACAACCTCAAACATGGCTACGTCCTTGATGGCTCTTGATCTCATCTGCAGTTCAGAATGAAAGCGATCAATGCACTCAAACATCGCCCTCTTATTTTCTTCTTGCAGAGTGAGTCCAGCATCGCTTGCTTGCTCACCTGCCAGCCTCTTTTTGAACCTGGCTCTTCTCTCTACTGCAATTCCATATTCGTCTGATTTTAAAAGCACCTGTTCAATTGCATGATCCACTAGGTGACTGCGCTCCTGGTGCAGAAAAAGTCTTAGATCCTCTAGCTTTGTCACCACCTTGTCGAGAGTTAAGCCATTAGTCTGCAAGTACTGCTGTGTAAGATTAACTTCCTGAAGTACATCACACCAGAAGTACAGGTAGCTGGGCTTACGAAAAATGTTTTTGTGGTTATAACTAACTACAGGGATATTTTTATAAAAAATAATAAATTTCTGCTGAAACACTGCACACAAATTTTATAGACAGTCATTTTGGTGTCACCCCCTCAGCTGATCATCTCCTCTGACGTGTCACCCGGGTGCGGTCCGCACCCCTCACACACCCCCCTTCACCCCCCCCCCTCCCCCAGTGACGGCTCAGATACTCAAATGTCTTATATTTTACATTGCTCACAATTCTTGGTATTTTAAGCGTTAGCTATTTCTTTAATGGAGCAGCGCGAGTTTCATTTTCGCCTATTGGTTCATTTTGGAGGAAACATGCATATGTGTATGTGTGTGTATGCGCGCGCGCATCTGTGTGTGTGTGTGTGTGTGATTAGTTTTTTCTTCTCCCATTCTACAATCCACTTTGTCGCAAGTTAATCCCATCTCACATTCTCTTTCAGTTAGTTTTTTTACACTTCTTTCTGGTCACTAAATCAAAGATATTAGGGATTAACCCAAATTTCCCTTGTCTGAACACAGATTTTGTGTTAAAGAAACCTTGGTTGAAATGAGTTTTATGCTGTTATTGTGCAAATGTCGTCAAAACAGGCTCACGAAATATTGATTTGTCCCACAGAACATTGTCATCTGAAGGCAGTGAATGGTATGTGTGAGCAGTAAACAGATGGGCTGTTTTAAAATGTGTACGATGGATGTACTTTCAATTACTAAAAATTGGCTGCATGCTGTACTTGCTTTCAGTTTTTTTTTTTCTATTATGTTGAATTGTTGTACTCACTTCTGTATTTTCTTCTTTTATCTACTGCTTATTCCGTGCAGCAGCGCAGACAGACTAATTACTAGTTTCGATTCAGTACGCCCAATGCGGACTGGTGCATTGTCATTTTGTGCTTCTGTAAGATATCTCTCATCTTTTATCCATCTTTTTTCTGGGCTGTCCTCTATACTTTGGCATTTCTATTCTAAGATTATGCGCCAATGTTGGTGCTTGATTGAGATCGATCCTCAGTAGATCTGTAAACCATGTTATTCTTTGTTTCCCAATGCATTCCTTCAGTGGTGCTGTTTAACGGTGCCTCTGTACCCCTTCATTTCTGACTATTTCTTCGTGTATTATTGGCGTCTCGTTTCACAAGAAATGAATTTTTAAATTTCTTTGTCTTTGTTTAGTGTTCGTCATAATTCTAATAACACGATGCTAGTATGAGTCTAGAAATACGTTTTCCAATGGTGAGTTGTTATCCTTAAGTCATTTGGATTTTTGGAACCTTCAAAACTCAGGGAAGCCGATACTTCATTTTTTTTATTTTTTTTTTTTGGCTTTTGAATTCTAATTTCTATCTTTCTGCCCTGCGTTCTGTTTTTGGTGGACCTGCTGCGCAAAGTCCTTTGAACTTTCCACACATTTTAATTGTAGTTTATCTGTTTATATGTTTGTTTCTTAACGTTTTACTTATGTTAATATTTCTGATTTCTCCAAGTTGATTTCCCTACCATGTTTCAAGCAGTTCGTTTTAACCTGTTTTATGTATTTCTGACAGACAATACCCATTGGGCCGGTTTAGCTGACTAGTTCATAGATAATGAAATAGGAAAGTTGAGATGCGATTTGTTAGATAGATGTAACACATTGAGAAGTAGTTAAAGGAAAGTAACACTAGTTATTAAACAGTTGGGGCAAGAGTTTCCCCCTCTTGGGGCGTAGATTTAGGCTACTCGATCTTTGTTGAACAAGAAGTTTTGAACACATGGGCTGAGCTAATGTTCACATGGGGTGAGCTAGGTTCACGTGGGGTAGTGAGACAAAAAAGTAGCGCAGCATTTGGTGTGAGGTATTTTCTGATCGAGTCGTCAACGAGAGAAGACGAAGTTACTCAGCGTAGTGAGTGCAGCAGTTGTCAGCCCTGTGATTTTCGTGCAAGAGCGAATCTGTGGAAACATATATCATTCCAACTCCATTGTTATTACTCAAGATATGAATTCAAGAGCAGACGCAAGTGCTTATTGACAACAGCTTAAGTTAATTGTGATATTTCTTGGGCTGGGATGTCCAACATATATTTAAGGTACATATTAAAACATTTATACATTTTTACGTTTTGTGTAGCGAAGATAGACATTCGTGTACAGCAGTAATGCCAAGAACCAACGTAGCACTAGAAGGGTATCAGCCTTGAAAGACACTAAGACCGGTCATATATAGACAAACCACACACGATAACTTCAAGCATCACCTAAAAAAAATTGAATTGAGTTTCTTTTACACTATAAGAAGCAGAGTTCTAAAGTACAGAGTAAGCGAACATGCTATTACGTAGGATCACACTAGTCAAGGGATTATCTATGACCAGTGATGAAGCAATGAGAACATTGTAGGTGGAATAATCCAGATTACTTGTAACGTTTGAATACAGATGTCTACATTTTTTCTACATTGCTGTACATACGTTTGAAGATAGGAAATACCAATAAAACCATCATAAAACATCGTGAGTTAACTAGAAGCCGTTTCACTGTGCAGTGATGTCTTGTAAATAATAAACAGACAGAAGGTGACAAGACAGTCTGTGTTAAGTACTAGAAGCGATGACGAACCTACTATTACTGATCATGTGTAGTCTAAACTACAATAAGTTGAACCACCAAAGGTTACACCATTATACTTATCTTATATCGCTCAATGTTGAATTGATGTTCTCTGCTCGTAAATTAGATATTAAATTTCTGTATTCTGTGGGAACTTCAGCTTTCCGATTCTATTTAGGAATTAACACTTTGCTGTTTTTTGGGGGGAATCTCTGTATAATTTGATTTCTAATATCATGGAAAGAATCAATCTGGGATTACTTGTTATGTATGTCATAAAGTAAATGTTGATGTCAGAGTTAAGAACTGTAAAGGATTTAATAACCTAAACGGTTATATGGGTTGACCAGGATTTTTTTTAAGTTTTGAGTTAGTTGTGTGTTTTATTTTTAAATTGAAGCTAAGGTCTTATAATGTTCGTACTAAATCTTGTATAAAAGTTCGACATCACATGTGGCTTGTGGTATGTTGTCTGAACATAAGTGATTTCATGTAGTGGACATATTTAGGCAGGTACTACGCAGGACAGAGGCTAAACATTCAATCATTTTCTTTGAAGATATACCTGAGTTTTGATAACCTTGCGGATGTAGCATATCTGAATCCAATTCCCGTATGTAAATTAGGGCCTCGGCGTGTCTTAGCTCACTCTTCAAAGGTCGAAAGTAAATAAATGTTATTACCTTTGATCATTATTACACTTATTCACGCATGATCCTTGGTCTCTCCATTTTGCATAAACCTTCTAACAGTTCACGTCACAGCCTGTGGGGCATGGACCTTCGAGCCAAGCGTTCTTGTCTTACGGCAGCAGCTGAAGATTGTTCCACTTTCTTTCATATTATTCTTATGTATGTCTCCAGTTCTGTTCTCAACGTGATTGTAAGTCTTATTTCATTTCTTTTACCTTGAGATTCTAAAACAAGCACTGCTTTGCTATTAAATTGTCATTAGTTAGTTTCTCCTCAGTGTGTCTTGTATCCAGCGTAAACTTTGTTGACTTACGAGGGGCGTTCAGAAAGTAATGCACCACATCGTTTTTCTCAGGAGCTGTTTATCCAAAAAGCATGAAATTTATATACAATATACATGGATATGTCATGTAAACATCGGTATTATTCAACATAATCCCCATCAACTTGTACGGCTTTATGCTAGCGCGAAACAAGTGCATGTATTCCTAGCCCGTACCAGATTTTGTCTTGATCATGTAGCCATTTCTTCGCTGCATGAATCACTCCTTCATCATCTTCAAACCTTGTCCCACGGAGTGCATCTTTAAGTGGACCAAATATATGAAAATCAGAGGGTGCCAAATCGGGACTATAGGGTGGATGGGGTAGTACAGTCCAACCCAATTTGGTGATTGCTTCCCGTGTTGCTTGATGTCGTAAATTTATTTTGAGAGAAAAGAGTCTTAGAAATAGTGGTCCGGTTTAGAGTGGAAAATGATGATGGAAAGCTCAGTGATAGAAAATGTAGAGATTAAATAGTTGCTTCACAGCGTGCTGGAGGAGAGTAAAGACAGACTTATTTACGACAAATCGTTTCTCTCAATCTTCTCTTCCACTCTCCTGGTCAAACAATTATTTGCCAGTTTTCCAGTCACGCATCTGCGCGCACACCGATTTGGTGTTTTCAAACACACAGACGACGTAGATACAAACTATATTAAACGAATAAGGGAAAAGTTGGGTGGGTATATCCAACACACAGACCTAAATGAGTTTATGTGATTTTATTCACTTTAAACATCAATCACTAACAAATATCAGGTATTAAATAAATTATCATAAGTACACAAATGCAAATAACAAGTTTGGGAGGGGTGAAGAAGATTGGTATCGACTAAGCCCTTCCCACTTTTTAGACAAAGATAAACCCAGTCCAAAGATAGATAATATCAGGAACATAGGTACGTTAACCTAACAGTGAAGTTAATTGCTCTGAAAGAGGTGTTACAAAGTTAGGTATAGAAGATAGAAAAAAACCTGTTCTTCCCAGCTGTTCTTCCTTTTACTAAGCAAATGGAAAGGAGGGGGGTTTAAACAGAGTTAACCAATTATCAACTCCCCCTTAAAGGATATGATGGTGTTATTACTACATGTACATTGTATGAGGCCAGCTGTGAAGGCTCCTGAGATAAAATGTAGTTGAGAATGGTCAGAAGGCCTTTCTTGCTACCACTACGACCTCACACTTAATTTTTTTTTCTTAATGACTGTGGCTACGTAAAGTGTCTAGGGTAATGATGTGTAATGTGGTGTGTTAGTTATAAATACACCCATAGATATTTAACAAGACTAATAAGATTAACAAGTGTTAAAATACACTGAACTAACTCACGTGTGTAAAGTTTTTGATATAATTATATTACATTTATTTGTTCTGGATCAAGTTTTATTTTGACCAGAACTTGTTTTAAAAGAAGGATTTAAAAATTATGAAAATTATGCATGGAATGTTACATAATAAATGCAAAAGTGTACATATTTAAGTACTAGAATAGTTAGTTTTATTAAAATGTTCTGGTAGTCAGCTACTAGGAAGGATATTTATTGTCTGTGCTGTTGGGGTGGTCTCATCACACCTGTCTATATTGACTACACCGTGTCCAGAAAATGGTGGGAATTTTTATGGGGATATTAGTCACTACCAATAGTTGGTGAATGTCCAGCAGACCAGAGGCTCACTCATCTTTTTGTAGCTCTGGTGCTGAAAACTTGCGGTCCCACCTCTCCGTGCTGGCGGACAATAATGGTGGTCTCTGTCACAAGAACTGCACAGATACACTCGAGTAAAGTCACCCACCGAATAGACTCTGCTTTGTTGTCGATAGAAACTCACAGCTCTGCAATCAAAGTATGGGCTATGTGTCAAAATCTATTCTATACCCACGTCTGGACACCACACTGACACAACAACCACATCATACAGACAGGTCAGATCTATCTGACCAAACAGCACAGTTACCATGGTGGGTTTACATCAGATAGATCCTCCCAGACTATAGATTCTGAAAAATATTTATTAGTTGTCGGCCCTAAAAGAAGATAGGTAATCTGTTTCAACGCTTGATATATCTTGCATAATCCTTGCTGTAGTTTATGTACCTTGTTGGTCCCTAGACCCTGACTTGGGCGGGGGGTCTAGAGCAACTCCCTACTTGTTTGTAAGGCTAGATTTTGATATGGCAGTATCAAATCACTCGAACATGAAACAATATTCAAAATATATAAGAAATAATTTCAATCTTACCAGATTATGAATACATAACACAGAATTGCTAGCAAAACTCAGCTGAGCTGCTGGCTATAGTATGGCGTCCCTAAATTTATTCACTGTCTTTCATATGGGAAAACACCACACTTTAAAATCTGTGTCTAACACTGAACAATTATTGAAGAATGACCCCACTTTCGCGTCTGAGCGCTAATGATATGATTGTCTGTGGCCAATCACTGCCTAGTTGTACTTTAAATTTCAAATTTCTACACTAAAGTCATTTCAGTCATGCTTCAGTCAAGTATGGATGGTTATCTGTTAGTCTGTCCGTCTCTACTTGTGTTTCTAAAAAAAATGTGCTTGATTTTTGAAGCAACCTTTCTCTCCCCTTAAAATTTTGTCGTAAAAAGTTATATTTAGACACAGCTACCGCTCAAAAACCCTCTCCTCCATAATAAGTAACTTTGAACACCTGTTCCCAAGGTCGTGTTTTTGTGTGCAAATAACGACACTTTTTATTCAAGGCAGTCTGTCGATGATGTAAACTACACTGTCTTTTGTCATTATCTTCAATATTATCTATCCGTTTGTAAATTTAAGAACATATTAGTTCACTGCTCAGAATAGGCCATCCGGCCAGCTAATTTTTATATTCCTAACATTAATATTAAGAAAAATTACTTTTTAAATTTTTGTAATTTTCCTACCATCCGCGTTCTGCCGCTCAATTCAAATCAAAATCTTAGTATCGCAAAAGCGTCCATTCCGTACCTCGTGTCAATTTGGGGGACGTGAATTTTTACTTTCCTCCATCCCCCCCCCCCCCTTGCGTCTCCTTAGCCTTTCCAGTCATATTTTTTTTCTTTTGATCCGCCGTTCCCCTCCTGTCTAGCAAGTCAATTTTATGGAGGGTGATGACCCGCGGTCTAGGCGATCATGTACATCAGCAGCCTACGCATTATGTTTTTATCCTTAAATGTTATCTTTTGAGTATTTTACCGTTGTATCTCTGTCAATTTCACTACACGCAAGACTTGAAGACTAAGAGTTCTTGTGTTTTTACTATATAAAAAAGGAGTCTATGGGATGGCACTGACACAGTTCGGCAGAGGGGTGAAAATGAAGTGGTCTCTTTTAATCTTCCGCTATGGTAAAATTCCTTCAATGCGTGATGGTAGTTTTATTAAATCCAATTGAGGAAAAACTAGGCTCAGTCACAGTCAGGAAAATATGTACTCTCTCACAGTAAACAGTAAATATAATATCGCGACTGGCGATGATTACCTTCCAGTTTATCTTACAGGTTTGTAATGGTAATTTGATGATTGTTCTTTAAAATGTTCTTGGGTGGGCTTTATTTCATTTAATTCTGACAGCTAGGTCGCAAGGACCGCCACAAGATTATATTTAAAAGAAATGTTTCTTCAATATGACTGGAAGTTTATAGGATGATTTCTTTATTTCTTTCTTTATTTAGCTGGGACCGCAGGTTACGATCACTCTGTATGAAAGAAAAAAGACATGTAACATACCGAAAAATAAAGCGCGATAAATTTCCCGTTAAGCCTATAATACACTCGAGTATTTAATTATGTATTTAATAAACACTGGGCGAATTCTAGTGGTTAAAAACACACATCTATAAAACTAGGACTTAACTGAATTTATTAATTATAAATTCCTTCGCGACTTTAAAAGTTAATTTAAGCATCTATTATCTTTTGAAATAATATAATAGATCATTATATTTACACTGGAACTATTGAGATGGTTTAATTTAATAGATTTAAATTAACACAAAATCCATTGAAATAGAATGACTGAACTAGACCACTGATCACTTTACACAATATATATTACCGCTTTGCACAGAATAGAAATCACTGCAAATATATATATATAAAATCCAGGGGAAAATCTATAACAAGATTTCAATAAAGCTGGTGCTTCTGTAAAGGTCTGTCCAGCGAGTGATAAAATGTCTATTCTTCATGGTCTATTTATCTAAAATGGAATGTAAGTTGAGTGGGACATGATAAACTTGACAGCTTATTTGATCTCATGAACTTTTGGGGATCTGACCGCCAAATCAAGGGAAGAAGCCGCCCCCTGGTCTTCGTATCTCTGTTCGCTGCTGCCCGTTCCGGCTTTCCCCGTTCGCTCGGTTCTGCGGTTGACACCGAGACGCGAAAATAGCGGCAAGCAACTGCGTCTCGTATCAGGGACCACTACTGTCTTTGATAACGCCGATAGTCTCCCCTGAAATCCCTCAGTCTGTCTCTTTGATCGTGGTCGCACTATCTGTTTGATTCTGGCGACGCCCCCCACTGGCCAAGTTAATTAAAATAACTGCCTATGATTGTTCAAGAGATGTTAGTGGGCGTGATTTAATCTCTCCTTAAATCAATGCGATGACCAGAATGAACGATAGGTAAACTTTCCGCATATCAATCAGCAAACGTGTTTGCCCTCTGTGTGGAACAGTTGCATAGCTAATGAATCCACGTGAAAGAAGTCCCGTTTTACAAGAATTACAACAAAGTTCAGGGTCAGCCGAGTTCGTCCATCACACTTGACTTGTGTGAGGTCGCGCATTGTTGTGAAGGAGAAGCAGGTCTGCTGGATTCTTGTGAGGCCGAACTCTGCGAAAACGTTGATTGAGTTTTTTTCAGTGTCTTAATGTAAGCTTGCAAATTGATTGTCTCTTCTCTTGGCATAACGTCCACAAGAATCACACCTTCAATGTCCCAAAAGACAGTGATCATGACCTTTCCAGCTGAAGGAATTGTCTTGAATTTCTTTCTTCGTGGTGATTGCGGATGATGCCACTCCATTGACTGTCTTTTTGTCTCAGGTTCGAAATGATGTGCCCAGGTTTCGTCACCTGTAACGATCTTAGCCAAAAAGTTCTCTCCATCAGCATTGAAACGCTCCAACTATTCAGAAGAAATTGCTTTCCTTTGCAATCGGTGGTCATTTGTGAGACTTCGAGGAACCCATCTTGCGCAAACCTTAGAAAATCCGAGAGTTTTTATAACTGCATTTGCACTACCAATGCTGACTGACAGCTGTTAGGCCAATTGTTGAGTAGTGATTCGCCTATCAGTAAGAATAATGCCCTCAGCGCTTTTCAACATTTCTGCGTTGGTGGCTGTGGCAGGACGTCCACAGCGCGGCCGATCAAGCAGCTCTGTATCTCCACTTCCTGATTCTTTGATTCTCTGAACCCAGCGACTGACTGTACTCCTGTCGACTGCAAAACTTCCATACACATCACATAGACGCTTGTGAATGTTCACAACAGTTTCCTTCTCTGCAACGAGAAATTCTATCACAATTCGCTGCTTATAACGCAAGTTGCTAACACGCTTCATTTCAACGGTTTAGGGCAGCCGTATTATTTGGCCGGTTGCGGTGCAATTTGGTGCTCACAAGTGGCACATACAATATTTGAAGTGTGCAAAATTTCATGCTTCTATCTTCATTATTAGCTGTGAAAAACGATGTGGTGCATTACTTTCTGAACGACCCACGTACATTGTGTTCCCCTGATATTTCTTTGATTCTTTCCATCAGTTCAGCATTATAGACTGTGCCGAATAATTGTAATGCTTCTATTCTGCGCAAGCACCCATTTCTGCCTGTAACTTCTCTTGGTTGTCGTTGTTGTTGTTGTTGTCCTTGTTTACAAGCCACATAATAAGACTTCCTTGACATGTCAGTTGTAAATTCTTATTATTTTTGTTTTCGTTTTTGTTTTTTGGACTTGATTTCTTTTAATTAATTCATTCATTCACCAATTCATTATCATTAAACTCTATGTGGTGCATAGGCCTTCAACAAGTCGACTTCAACCGTTCATATCCTGTGCCATCAATATCTCTTTATCCCTATTAACTCGTATATATCTCTTTCTTGTGCAACTCGGACAAGGACTGCCTTTAAATGCCGTGAGCTGGTTTTCACAGAATCCAACACCAACGTATTTCCTTCTCTGCTTGTTCCACGAGTATTTGTCTGCTTCCGTCCATCGGTTCCACATTGTTGATGTTGCCATATCACTTTATTTTAATCCTTCTGTTCAGCACAAGCACTTATTTATTATAGTTGCTGTTCTTGTTTAAGAAGGGCTGCTGAGCTTCTCGCTCTTTAGCAGCCAATACCAAGTTGAAGACTCCTTGGTATTATCTACACAGTAGATCTAGGCTTTTCCTGTGGCTTTTCTGCCATTCCGAAACGTGTTGAGTTGAAGTCATGAGCTCCAGTTTCTCCAGCTTGGCTTGCATTTAAAGGATCGTCACATCAAGTCCCAAGCTAGAAGTTAGAAGTGTGTGGTGTACTGTGCATTCCCTGCCATCCAAGGGGGCTCTCCAACTGTGCAGAGCTAAATTACTGTACTGTGATTCTGGACTCTCCCAAGGAATTGTCACGTCCTGCACAGAGCCACTTTTCAGCTTCCCCTGCCTATCACTGGGTCCATAGTGAGATCTTTCTACATGCAGTCCTTTCTTGTTTTGATCCATAACCGCCAACCGCCAAAGCAGTCAGCGGCCATCACGCCTGGTGGCGTCTTGCAGGGCAGCAACAAATTGATTCCACTTTGCGCGGTCGGCGGCCATCCTTCATACAGTGCCCCAACTCTGGTTCATTCTTTGCATCTCGGCTTCCACAGTTCTCCGCCAAGTTGTTTTTGGTAGGCCTCTCTTTCGCTTTCCCTCGGGTGTCCATAGCATAGCTGTTCTTGTGATGGTATCAGGGTCCCTTCTGAGGACGTGGCCAACCCAACTCCAGCGTCTGCCAGCTATGATGGTGTGAATGTCTTCCTGGTTACTCCGAATAAGTAGTTCTTGGTTGCTGATGGTGTTTGGCCAAAAGATTCGGAGAATTTTCCTTAGGCAGATTGTGTGGAAGGAGGACAGTTTCGACATTTCCTTCTCTGTTACTCTCCAACATTCCGCACCATAGAGAAGCACAGAAAGTACGCAGCTCTCCTACAGTCTTAATCTGGTGTTTGTACTGTACTGGGAAGACTTCCAAATGTTGTTGAGAATAGCAAAAGCTGTTCTCGCTGTATTCATTCTGTTGTTAATGTTCTTGCTTGTTCCGCCGTCACGTGTTACTATGCTTCCCTAGGTAAGTAAATGTGTCTGTCTGTTCTAAAAAAAGAAGAAGACAAGTTATCTGCATGTAGTGAACCAAGTCAAAGCCAAAGAATTACGTCTGGGGCTCACGTGACTTCTCCATGCTTAATGTGCAATGCTGAGTTCTGAACAAGTTTTACCACAGGGGGAATCTGTGGAAGCGTGTGGTTGATTTCAAGAGTCAATGAGGATGTAATTAGCCTCACAGACAGAGGTTCACTTCCACGTACACATTTTGTAGCATTGTGTATAGCTGGTGGTCATATAAGGATGACTCCAAATATGCCTCCATGCCAGCACTTATTTATAAAAGTCTGTGACAGCCTGGTGGCCGTATTTGCTGTTCTCTACGTGTTAGAGCCATACACCAAGACCACCTTGACATTTGAGATGACAATTCTTTGTTTTATTTTTAACGTTGGGTTATACTTATTTCATTTCCTTGTATTCCTTCAGTGCAATGAAAGGTACTCTTGCCTTCTGTATTCTACTTTGGCCACCAATATCCGTTCAGTCAACGTTATAGTAATGCTAAGATATTACACCACATCTAATAGCAATGTCCCTCATTTTTTCTTTTGTTTAAAATAAGAACTTTGCCTTGTTTTTGGCAAGGTGCGCTTCGTTTAGCCTAGACACAAGGTCCGTCGATTATATTAGGATGCATGTCCAAATATAAAAGATCTTATAGTCTTGTTAATAGGATATTCTCTGAATGTAAACTTCTTCTTTCTTCTTCTTCCATCCTTAGCCACCGACCGTCAAAGCAGTCAGTGGCCATTACGCCTAGTGGCGTCTTAGGGCAACAGCAGATAGGTTTTCTTTGCCATTGTTTCCCATCACGCCTATTGGCGTCTTTAGGGCAACGGCAAATCAATCCATTTGCTGTTGTTTCCATAATCGAAGTGACTGGCAAACGGGTGATCAGCCCGTTGGTGAATGTAAACTGGTTATCATTTATTACATTTATTCTGGTAAGTTTTCTCTTTTTGTGCGTGCGTATAAACAAACCCATTTAATGTGATTTCTCATTAAGAAGGGGAGTGTTTACCAAACATACAATAATGGCAGTTAATCATACTGGCGCACGGCCTCCCACATACAAAATCTTAATTATTTGTTTTCTGCAGTTAACAACAAATTTTTGGTTTGGTTTGATTTTAAGGACCGTCTTCACTGCACACGGATAACTCCGTAAGTGCTCCGATCTCCTTCCTTAGATCACCAACTGTCGAGGGACTTGCCCACGGGAACTCCTATTTTTTCGCCCTTATCCGAGAATGCTAAGCATCCGATTTCACTACCCGGGAGATCATGAGGAGTATGACATCATTATGAACCACTGGTTCTGAAAACAATTTCCATCAATTACATTCCCTGTGCTGGAAGCGAACACTGTAACTTTAGAATTATAGGCGGACGCGAAACCTCTGAGCCACTCCAGCCTCTCCCCCACCCCCAATGGTATGATTCAGTAAAATAAAAAACAATTCTAACTGTACCCTTGGAATCCCTTTTACGAACCCCAGTTTACGCGTACCTCACCCTGCTAAATGCCGAAGTAGAGTATTCTTATTTACGGCTATGATACACCAGACCGCAAGGTCTTTTATATTTGGAGATGCGCACTTAATATAACCGACGGACATTGCATCTGGGTTGAACGAGACGCGCCTAGCCAATATGAAGCAAAACTCTTATTATTAAAAAAAAAATTTACGTTTATGGGATAGGTGAAACAAGTCATAGACAAAGTCTAATCTTCGAGCTTTTTTTTTTTTTTTTTCAAAGTCTATTAAATTCGCTTTCTTTTGATTATGTCGTTGTTGTCATAATCCAATCTATAGTCAGAAAAAACCAGGACAAAAATGACAAGCACACCTGTTTTTATTTAAAAGGGCTGCAACTTCCCTTCAGGAAGATTCTGCACTTCTTGTCTTCAGGTGTTTTCCTTATTATGTTTAAGAACTGATTTGGCACTCCATAATGTCTCACCAGTTTTCATAGTTATTTTCTATTTAAAGTGTTAAAGCCCGTTTCATAGTCCAAAAATCCAATATATAGTGGAGATAATTCACGCTGTTTTACAATTATACACAGTGTAGATATATCGCCAGTACATATGTTTTGTAGAAAACTTACTTGTTCTTTTCTTAACTGTCTAGCTATGATTTCTTGTGATTTCCGAATATTTTTCAGCACACTGAAATCCCTAGTCTTGTGAATCATTATTTACGTATGACTGGTCATTCTTGCAACTTTGTTTGTGTAGCTACACATACATACATACATATTGAGTCTAATCTTCTAGAGATATTTCTCCAAATACTATCTGCCAATCATTAGCCGCCTTTTTTATAGTGATTCTTCTCTGTGGATTTAAGACCTTGTTGTCTCAAACTTTGTCCTCTTTTCATCTGGTTCCCCTCGTCTGTCTGAAGTTAATTAATTTATATTACTTGTGCTGACACGATGGCGTAGCCAGCCCAGCGCCCAACCCTTAGAATTCTCTAGCTATGATTTCTTGTGATTTCCGTACATTTTCTAGGTAGTTTTATAATTTGTTGGTCTTCTTTCCGGCGTCTGTAATACACTGCTGGAAGAAGATCTATCGTGGATTAATCCAGTCTCTTGCTAGAGAGCTCAGGAACTAAGTCTTAATCCCCGATTATAATTGATTGAACTTACGACCTGAACCTGCCATAAACCAGCTTCCTTTTATTGCAGAAAAAAACAAAACAATTCAGTAGTACACAGTCCCTCGGGCCAGAGCTTATGTCAAGTATGACAGAGCACGACTGGCACTGTGGGATTCCTCTGATGCCTGAATTTAAAGCCAGGATTTCACATTCTCAGCGCAAGTATTTCATTAGCATATCTGCGTCAGTGATTGAGCGGCACGGACATACAACATCAGAAACTTCCGTGTTCGGATGGGATACCTACGACGACGCCACTCACAACATCCCATTATGTACGTAAAGGCTTCATATAATGAGTCTATTATAGTGACGCACAATTTATCAATATATAAGGAAAGTCTTGCAATGAAAAGTGTGATGAAAATTTTCATTTTTAGTCGCTCTTATTTCTATTGTTTATATTATACTGACGCCATCGATCTAGGCTTGCGTAAGCGTAGTTTCAGGTCATCTGCATGTACATGACCGCGACCCGACAAAGGTTCCATTCACGTCATTATAATGGGGTTAACGTCGACCTTCGCTCTACTTCATCTTTCACTTCTTTGCTGGTATGTATCTCAACCTTATTTTCTGGGTGTGACTGCAAAGTTACTCATTGATAAATGAGTGTAAAGAGTTATTTGAATAGCTAGCACGGATTACTTCTTTTATTTTAGACGAGTCAGTTGTACTCTTGTTTCGAGATGAACAACACAAACTTCGCATCTACATTTACTGACCAAAGACAAAAAGATAAACATTCATTCCAAATGTTTGCGATTTGTGATTACGTTTTGAATAATGCATGTATCGCGCGTGACTCAAAGTATTAATCTACATCAGAAAACAACGCACGATATCCACGTTTGTTCTACGGGAATTTCCTGTCTCTACATTTAGTGAGCATAAGTAATGGAAAACTCCATCAGAATTAATTCATCTTATCACTGATTTAGTTATCGTAACTGTTCTGAAGCCAGAAATAAACCTGTGTGTTTTTAAAGCTTTCAACTTTAGAATATATTTAAAATATTAATGTTGGTTAATGTTGTCAAAGAACAAAATTTTTTTTTTTTTTTTCGTACGCCCGCTAATACTCGAGGCGAAATCTCAGGTTATTTTTTATGTCTAACCTGACATTGATTTTACGTGAGTATCCCTTTATTTCTTGTACAGAGACAGGTGTCCCTCGCCATTCAGGCATATACTCGCCGATTTCGGAGGTATCCATTGCAGCTGGGTCGGCTCAGGAGCCGCCAGTCCCTGGTCGACGACACTACTTCAAATGTCCTCGCCAGGTCTCGAGTTAATCCAGTCCAAATCCCGGTCGACGAAAAATCCTCAAATGCCGTCGCCCGGGTTTGATCCTGTATCACCCGGTCGCCAGAGCGGTGTTGTAACCACTACGCTAGCGCGGCTCCCGAACAAATGTTAATATGTTATGTATTGTTGCTACACAGACATATAGCCATTGCTATTGAGGAAATATGTCTCTTTGTGGTAACTCATGTTTTTGCACGGTTTTTCACTTATATTATATTGAACGCTACATATTTAATACGTTACCGGTTGTCAATGACGTAACGCGTTTGCGCTAATTTATTCTAACGGCTAATATTCGTGGCTTTTCGTTACTTCAAGTCGTCCTAGTCAGAAGTGTTTTTCAAGCTCCCAGAATTGTGGAGGAATATTATATATTTAAGTGGCATATCCTAACTTCGAAGGCCGCCACTATGTTTTCTAAGATGGTCCTGAACTTATACAGAAGTTCCACCTCTTACAGAGAAGTATAACTCGAGTAATTTTATATTCACGTCATCTGGTAAACATTACGTGGGTGTCGTCGACCTGCACGCACCTCTAGTACAGCGGCCAGAACTGAATAATTGAGACAATATGTATTGAAGACTGATTACTATGAATGCCTTGTCTATGGATTGACCATGCAAATGTATTTTTACTGAGATCTCACTCACGATTCTCCAACTATGCCAATGTTCCTGTATTAAATAAATGTCAAACGAAGTTGTCGTGGACCCTCTACAACATGTCTTGTGATCTTCGGCCAGTTATGTCCTGTAATGACCATACCCGTGTCCATTCGTGTTGTCAGCATGATGCATGAACGTTTATAATACTTTACACTACAAGTACTAAACCAAAACCCAACAAGAAAGAAATCCCTGATGTAACAAATGTATTCATTTGCTATACAGACTTGCAGAAATTATAATGGATCTGTAAGGTCAAGGGTCGGAACCAACCACCAACAGCAGACGACAAGGTGGCATATGAGAGCAAGATATGAAACCATTAAAGAAAGCATGAAGAAAAATGAACGGAAGCAGTAGATAGAATTATTCTTCCCGGCAAACGCTCAACCCAAGTACTACACTTATTCATGCATGATCCTTGGGCTCTCCATTTTGCATAAACCTTCTAACAGTTCACGTCACAGCCTGTCTTGTGTCAAATGTTTTCTCTTATGCTTTATGTATCCTCTTCAACTCGGTCTTAAATTATCGTCTCCAATTTTATCCTGGGTGGGGCGGGGGGGGGGTGCCCCCTCTAATAACAAAATGCAACAGTCACATAGGCAGAAAGAAGATACAATTGTATGGACACCTCATCATAATGCACACATTAGTTAGTAGTACAAGGCTTCAACAGCAGATATGTGCAGGGTTAAGGCACATCAGAGGAAGGCGGACTGATAATTTAAACTAAATGTAAGCAAATAAAGTATCTTCTTCTTCTTCTTCGTTCTGAAAAGGACGTTGGTTGCGTTGTGACAGTTTACAGCAAAGCTGCGATATTTGCGCCTTTCGGCCGACACATCCGACTTCAACACGGCATTTTTTGGGACCGGGTTTACCTTCCCACTTCGATCCCTACTCTCTCAGCCAGACTGCAGTGATGCAGCCTGTTTCCAGGACCACCACTTCTAGGTGGAGTAGGGTCTTGGTCAGCTCTGCACACAAGAAATAAAACTGCTTCTCTTGAAGTCCCTTAACTCACGTTATATATGTGTGTTTTTTTTTCTAATGACTTGAGTCATTTTTATGTTTGAAGGTAGGTTTTTTAAACCAGTAATTTGGAACATTCATTCGTGATATTCCCTTTATAAGTTGGATATATGTAGAAGGTCCGAATGTTGTGTGATGATATAACTTCTGTTGCCAAGGGCAGGTAGTGCTGGCACTTAAAGTATGGTGTAGACTTAG
The DNA here is from genome assembly GCA_024509875.1 of Oreohelix idahoensis. Taxonomy (NCBI): domain Eukaryota; kingdom Metazoa; phylum Mollusca; class Gastropoda; order Stylommatophora; family Oreohelicidae; genus Oreohelix; species Oreohelix idahoensis. Next base: position 44,265 of record JAMPIV010004790.1, on the reverse strand, counting down.
GACTGGTGTACATGTGTAAAATAGTTGCACAGTCATACAGGTACAGTTCCAACAGGAACGTCACACCAAATCACGACGTATGGAGTTAATGAATGTTGTAAAATCCTTGTGACGTTTATATTATTTAATGAAGACGCCACGTTGACGAAAATGCGTAGACATAAACAAGTAGGTACATCATCGATACAATCAACAGTCATTGTTACATCACATAGTTCATACAATACTGGACGGTAGAAGGCATCATAATAAGGATGAATCATATTTATGTGAATGCATCATAATCAGCCATAGACGTAGTCAGGCAGAAATAAAACTCCATCCCTTTCCGTACTAGCAGCAAAGTAACAAATAGGAGACTAAGTCCAAGTCCCTTTAGTTGACTTCAGTAAGACAGACACATCTTCTTAAGTCCTCAAAATATCCTCCAAGTTCCTTTAGTTATCCAAGATATCAAATCTGGAACAAGCAGTAGAGTTTAGCAGGCAGATAGTTCTTAGGACATGCATCCATCGATGCAGTAACAGCGAACGTGATTCGTGAGCTGACCAAAACTTCTCATAGCTTAGACCCTTCTATAATCGGGCTACAAACAAAATGTCAATCTCGAAAGATATCGATAAGTGTCAAAAAATGTCATTACCTTTACTTCAGGAAATAAACATATAACTCACAGGCCTTCAAGCACTTAGAATCACCACAGATATATCATCTCCAAAGGAACAATATGAATAGGACATTATTTCCTGAACAGTTTAAGCACAGACGCTGGCAAACCAAAATGCGTCTTGCTTATCACGAATCTATCTACACTCTGAATGTCGGGGCGGAACCCGTGCAAAAAGCGATCAAGACCAGACATGCGCAGACAAGCGCGACTCGAACGGTGTTCAGCCAACTTACGAACCAAAGAATATTCTGGAGAACAATCGTACAGATTCGAACCTAATAAGGAAATGAATCTTGAAACATTGCGATTGCCAACTGTTTCTAAGAACTGACGACCTGAGCGCTCCGTATATGGACATGACTCAAAATCGTTCGCACAAACTATCGGCAACTATCGTCACACGATTAGACAACTAGTAGAAATAAAAAAGTGACTACAATACATGAGTTATTTCCCATGCATTAGAAAATAAATACATAGTCGAAAAACGTTGCAACAATCATCGCAACAATATACTTTCACCTTTTATTCCTTCATTCTTTCCTTTTATTGTTCTCTTCATTTTCAAGTGAGCGTCTGATTGGTGGAGTGATCAATGCGCTGGCCTCTTCGAAACACGGAGGCGACACGTTCCAGTCTACCCAGCTGTAAATGGGTACCTGACTGCTTCCGAGTTACAGAAGGAAAAAGCAGCGAGGAAAGGTACTGATTGCCCCACTACTCAATGCTGGAACTAGTATAGTGAAGTCTCTAACGCTTCACTCCCATACAGCAGTATCTGCTATGGAAATACCTTAGACGTTTTCAAGTGCATGAACATTTTTACCACACCTTCTGTCAAAAGCAAATTTTCAGCCCTTGCCACTTGGTACTGTCCAAACTTCACCGTCTGTTCAACTCTGGAATCTTTTTCCTGACATGTTCCATAACTCTGTATGACATCTCTAATTTAAAGTAAAAGTTAAAAACAAAACAAAAATAAAACAGACTCCGGTAGAGATAAGCATAGAAACCCATGTGTGCTCAGCGATGCGCGACAGACATTCAATTTCCAGAAACTACATGACCCGGCCGATTCCCGTCATGTTGTCCAAGATGTGACGTACATTCATAATCTTCCCTTGGCTCTGACAAATTAAAAGAATCGATACGGGGAGAATAGAAATATAAATTATTGATATTGTCATGTAGGAATTCAGCTTCAGTAGGAGAAATTAATGGGATTGTCAAAACGCTAGCTTCGTGGATTAAAGAAATATTATTGCTTAGTACGCATCAAAATATTTGTTAAATAATTTTATTAACCGCAAATCGTCCTTTCCTAAGGGGTTTCCACTCCACTGAGAACCCACTTCATTCATTCACCCTTGACTCTCCTCTTTAACCTCCATATTTTTAACATATTGCAGAAATGTTTTCTTGACAGGAGTTCTCTACGAACTCTCTATAGTCCTAATCTTTATTCTACAGTAACGACCAACCGTTGTGTCATCTTCCCGGTTTCCTGTATGCTTGTACAGTTTTTTTGTTGTTGTTGTTGTTGCTTGTAATCTTGCTGTTATGATTCTGAGTGAAATTGATTCTCATTCAATCAGTGCGTTTTTGTTTGTTTGTGTGTTGTTGTTGTTGTTGTTGTTGTTGTTGATGATGCATGATAGAGGCAACTTCAGATGACATAAAGAATTGTACTACCATTTTTCCAAACAACCTCACTGGTAATATGCCATTGAACTTAATTTACTTAGCGTCATCATCTTTCAGTGCCCCGACGAGCGAGCATATGCCTTCAACAAACACACACCAAGTCCTCCCCTGTCACACGCTATCAGATCAAGGAATTTTCATGTATTCCTTATCATGTTCGGAGCCACGGTAGGGCAGTGGTTAGTGCACTGGCTTCCTAGCTCTGTGGTCCATGGTTCGATCACCAGCTGAGCTGGGATTTCTTAGACCACAAACGGCTTTGCAGTAGTGGTCCAACAGTGGCCAAAACTCAAGAGTATCTAATATGGGCTTCAAAGGTATCTACCTTCGCACAAGATTAGTTTTGGCAGAGATGTGGATAGAAGGGTAATGAAACTTCTATTACAAAGGGAGTCTTCACAAGATATTCAGATAAGCGAAAACAATGCTACTTTAGCTGAGCACGTTAATTCTAGAATCTGCTGACAACTTTTGTGAAGGAATTAAGCACTTATTAATTTCAGCTCGTTCAAGCCCCCACCCCTGATTTATTCAGTGGAATTCTATTATTCTGGTATAGCTCTGTTTAGAGTTGTGGTGAACTTCTAAATACAGTATCTAAATTAGAATATAACAGTATAGTGCATAAAGTCAAAAATAGGATAGTACTACAAATTTTCAGTGTTGGCGTCGCCTACGCCTTCAGCTTATTATTTGATAACACATTAGCCGAACAAAAAGGGTACCCAAATTTTCAAATTCGTCCTTGACGACAAACGTAACACTTCCCTAGGTCAACTAAGTATTTGCCTAAAATACATTGTGGACGAGAGGGGCACGGATAGATAACCAACGCAAATCACGTCTCACATTGTTTCTAAAAATAAAACCAACTTGCTAGTATTGCCCTTAGGGGGTTCTCAAAAATACGATGTAACGTTAGAAAATGTGGACACTACGATCAGGAAAACACGCTTAGCTCTTATTGCGAATGACATAAACTCTCGTATTTAGCTTGAAAGTACATGGAAAAAGAATTGAACAGGAGGTAGTTTAAAAATAAACAACTAACATGGAAAAAAAAGATAGAATTTTGAACCAAGCCACTTAGCCCCATAAAAATCATATATTCGTGTACCTGAAGACTTACTGACCAAGAATATGTTGTTAGTTATCTAATTAGTCCATTAAAAAATCAAATATTGGTAATAATACATAGAGAATTGGAGATACTGTCAGGTCAAATCATATCTGCTTAGATTGGATAGCATATTTTTTGGGAAAAAAGTAGGTGACAGAAAGGCTAAGATAGTACGATGAAGTGGATTGGATGAAATTTGAAGGAAGCCGAAATATTATTGGCTAACCTAAATATACAAATCTAGTTGGTAGTAGTAACGCATAGTGGTTTGAGATAATTTTTTTTTTAAATTCATTAAAAAAAAAGAGATGCTTGGTCTCATTGGCCAAAGCTTTTTACATGATAGGAATAGTAGGATGCTAGCTGCCACTTTTTCAAAATATTCAGAGGAGCAAGAAGCGATGAGCAGACTTGTGCTTTTTATTAATAATACTACCATCTGAAAGCAGTCTGAACAGAGGCAGTGACGAAAGTGTGCTATAATCGATTGCCTAATTCATCGTTACTTGTTTATATTTCCTTGATATGTGGTAAGATTGATTTTATTGACTTTTCATTAAACAAAGGTTTGTGTGTAAGAAAAGGCCATGAAAAAAGATTGTAATTAAATGGTTCCATAGCCTAGATGTTGATCCATCATATAAGGGACTATCTAAGAAGTTTAGAACTACAGGACTATATATATGATGGTCATACAGGAACATTACACCTATCTTATTGCATGGAAAAGATTACTACAGGAATGACAGAGGCGTAGCATCCATTAGGGAAGAGAAAAAGAAAACTGGTACCATTTGTTCCATCAAACTAATGGGGAGAAGCAGGGTTGTCAGAGAGAGCTGACCATGTTCTTTTGTATTGACTATATGTTTACATGTAAATTAGGAGGAATTAGTTTGGTATTAAGACAGAACCATAACTTGCATCGACAGGGGTTCTTGCTGGCACTTGTCTGGTGCTAGTACTCGCTCATTGAAGAAGTGTGCACGATTTCAAAGAGTCTCTGGCACCTGCTTGTATTAAAGAAGTTCAAGTCCAGAGGAGAATGAAGTGTTTGGCCAAACCGACTACAACTGCGGCTTATTCCAGGATCCAGATAAGTTGAATATCTGGCCTGGGACAACCTATCACGATTAAAGAATAATCTCCTGTGCTTACAAAAACATTCATCCTAAAGAATATAATAAACCATCATAGTGAAACAAAACACAGTGGGATGATGACAATCCTCAACCTGCTCCCCATCACCAGTATTTAAATAGAGTAAATAACATCAAAGTGAACATTTGTAACAATGTACTATGGACATATTGTCTGTTGTATGTAAATATCTTTATATATATATTTGTAAATATATCTATCCATCTAAATTGATTCTCATTGACTGTAGTCCTGACACCAAAACAAATTTAGGCTCAGGACCAATAAAGTTTAACAAAAGATATTTTAAATATAAAATTTAACAGCTGGAGTTGGTTGAGTTTATCATAGTATTTAGTATATGTTTATATATGTTTTTGTATTGCGATTCTTTAACAACACTCTTACAATACCCTAGACACTTTATGTAGCTTTCAGTCACGCTAGTCAATAAAAATATAACTTAGAGTGAGATCGTAGGGTGGTAACAAGAAAGGTACTCTGTAACACAGCTGTCCATTGTTTACCTCAGAGACCTTCACAGTTGATCTCACTCAAGTACAACTATATGCACACCATTCTTCTTAACATCAAAACCCACCACAAGAGTGTGTGTAGTAAATTGACTGAGACAAACATGCAGTAACTTTAAAATGATTAAATCGAAGTTAAATTTGTAACATTACAAATAACAAAATTTAATAATCACTTTAGGTTTTAACAGTTTGAAAATAAATTTAATAGTTTAGAAGAAACTTTTCATCATTGATTTATAGTAGAGGTGATGGGAAAACGTTCACTTTGGCAGCGTATATTTTCCACTTAGCTGCCAATAGTAGTTTCTGCTCCCGCTGATGGGTTCTGTTTACACTGCTCTCGCTCGTCGCTGGTCAAGGTTAAAGGCACCGCACGTTCCAAGAACGTCAAGGAGTAACGGCCAAGCTGGTCCTGCGTCTGTCTATAATACCCTCTTATGATGGCGTCTCGCACAACATGTCCACTTCTACCTTCACTTGATTCCATAGATAGTACTTTCTGCTGGTACCACCAATAACTATGGTAAAGAATTGAAACGAAACGCTCTTCTGAGTATTGCGTTTTCTAACCCATGGTCATGGGTCCCTATCTTCCCATTTCACCACCCCATTTATCGCAGAATTTACCCTCGATGAGAATTAAATTTAATCCCTCGGGATAAAACTTTCTTTACATTTAAATAGAATAGATTTAGCTTTATCTTACGTTTAAATGAAAAGGTTAATAATACAGATACAGTCTGTTTACATTTACATCTCCACTGATTGAAAAGTGTTCACAATATAAATTTAATATGTTTTTATTTATGTTTACACTGATTTGAAAAGTTTGAAACTTTCTTTAATTTAAAAATGATATTTTCACATAGACATTTTCAGTGCTTGAAATTGTAAGTATTAAAATTAAAATGTACATCATTTCTTTCATCTTTTTCTCCCAGCTCCATATGGAACTTGAAACTACTTTATGCTTTTGGTTCTGTTTACGAAACTAGCAATAAATCAATCACCAGCCCGTGCAGTAGTGGTTCATGAAATCATCATTCTATACGCTGAGGTTGCCAGTCTCAATTGACTTGGACATCCACTAGCGATTTACACATATTAAAATTCACATGGCAATATACAAATGTATGCTAGTTCACATGTTAGTAATGAGAAATATAGAATGTAAAATGACAACTTACGCCAATCCTGGCTCACACACGTTTTGCTCAGATGAATAAAAGAGACTTGAATCGGCCTATTACACGCGTCTGGGGTGTCATTAATTTAATGTTCCCTCTCTGACTTCGTGTGTGGTCCTTCAGTTTCCTCAGTCCCGGTTTTCTTATTTAATATGAAAGAGATTTCCTGGGCTATGAAAGTCCGTTCAAAATTCTCAAATAAAAGGTGTCCGGTTTGTTAAGAATGAATTCTGAATTCTAGGCTTCACTCTAGCAAGGTCTGGTATCTTGGCAAGCGATCTTCACAGTAGTTTTTCACAGTGAAATAACACTGAAACGTGTCAGGTTATATTCCCGGTCTCCCACGCATCTGTTGGTTATGGAGTTAAATAAACGCTCCGATAATTTTCAAGCAGGCTGGTTCGGGTGTGGTACTTTTAAAATATTCCACGTGAAATAAGGTGCGTAAAGCAAAAGGTCATGTATTACCATGTATGGCAATAAGTCATACGCCATGTCTCGCGAACATGTCGTTAACCTCATATGACAACGTATTCCAAAAGTAACAATTCATTACTTTATCAGAAAGTAATCTTTTATCTGTGTCTGTCCATCAGTTGTCTCCCCGTATTCCAAGCTTTGGTGATGCGCGCACCCGTCTTATCTGTGATTAGGCAGATAGCGCTGGGCGATGTACGTGTTAATCCGTAGCGGCCAAGCTTGGTACAAGGGAATTTTACCAACCTGCCTCTCGTAATATTATCTCTACCTCTCCTTGCAAATGGGAGGTGTTTATCATCCACAAGTAGTGTCAGATAACAGATAAAATACAATATACTGAAAGTAGTGAAAGAATACTTGTAAATATAAACTATCTGCTACATAATATAGAAAGAAAGAAAGAAAATGCGACAATTGAAAGCACGCAACAAAATCAATACCACAAATGCACAGATTATTGCCGGAGTGAAACAGAGATCGAGAGGGGTCGCCCCATTCTGTCACACGGCTCCATGGTCGACCCAGCCTCATGAATTTGGTACCAGACCAACTCTGGGAAGGTTAAGGAGGCCGGCTTGATGCTGACCACATCACCCCTAGTGTGCCGATGGCACAAAAATATGGGCCTATATTTCCAATATGCCTCAATGGACTTGTAACGGGATCCTCCATGTTCATGTTCACTTATGCTAAGTTGCAGCATCTATTTCATAAGTTTGTTGCAGGCCTGTAATCCGTGGGAAGCTGAAGGTAAAAATGATGAACTGTGACTACAGGAGAGGACATGTTATGGACCAAGAAATTTTATACCATTACTGAGAACGTGTAGCAAACAGCCCGTACAAGAAGTCAGGCGGATGTTTAAGATAAGCTATAGGATGTATGAATATTAAAGATCTTCAAAATAATAATCACGTGCGTTCATGAAAGGAAAGACATCAACAAGATATCTGTAGTGTAGTGTAGCAACCTCTACCCTCATTTCCATCTGGTCTTGTCTCTTTTGCTGCTTTCAGCCATTTTGCATGCTCATTTATCTTTCTTTTTTAGTTCTTTTTTTTTTTTCTTTAATCGTACGCCCGCTATTACTCGATGCGAAATTTCCGGTTAAAATGTCTAACCTGAGACTGAGTTTACGTGAGTATCTCTTTTTTCCCTGAACAATGACAGGTGTCCTCTCGCCATCCAGGCAGATACTCGCCAATTTCGGAGATACCCATTAGAGCTGGGTCGGCTCATGAGCCGTTCAGGGTATTCCAGTCCCTGGTCGACGACACTTCTTCAGATGTCTTCTCCAGGGCTCGAATTATTCCAGCCCAAGTCCCGGTCGACGACACAACTCCAAATGTCCTCGCCAGGGCTCGAACCTTGATCACCAGATCGCCAGCGCAGTGTGGTAACCATTACATCAACGCGGCTCCCATTTATGTTTCTGTTTTATTATCTTGTTGTTTACCTGCTTCATGCTATTATATTACACGGCACTTCTATATTTGTCTATTTTACAGCTCACGTGAACTAATCTGCACATCTGCATACTTTCATAAAAATACATTCAAGCATCCACATACTTTCATACGCACACATCAACACATCTATATACTTTCATGTACACACATTACCCATTTACATATTTTCGTGTATACACACACATTCACCCATCTATAACTTTCACATATATTCATGACAAGATTTGCATACTTCCACCACAGATGTACATTCATAAATCTGCGTACTTTCACATACACATATTTACACATCTACTTTATTTCTTACATACATTTCATACATACACTCACACATCTTCATACTTTCATATTCACATACTTTCACACACACATAATAACACATATACATAATTTCACACAAACATCACTATATGTGCAGACCTTCACACACGTCAGAACATCTCTATACTTCAACACACATGTAAAACAAACCAAAGAATTCCAAACTCGACAAAAATGATTGTCCATATAAGAAACGCTCCGTGTAGTTCCAGGGGTGGGGGGGGGTGGGGGGGGGGGGGGGGGGGGGCTCTGTTGAAACAAAGAAAGAATATGACCAAGGCGCCCTCAGGCGTGTCATACAAGGCGACTAATATGACGTTACATATATGTGACTGGCAACATCATTATGTACAACTAATTGCTTCACAAACCACAACTGCAAGAGCGGTACATCTTTGTACTGGCATTCTGCAAGGGGACATGCTGCAGTAGTGGCTCAATGTCCCAAAGGAAACGCAAAGGATATTGATGATGATATGCAAAACATAATGTTTACTATGTCACATTATTGTTAACGCGTTCATAAAGGTTCACATGCTGAAGTAAAAGTTGCCCGGACTGTAAACTGCAGTGCACCAAAGATTTAGCACCAGTAAATTAGTGCTGAGTAAATCTGTTCACACCTTAACTCTTGCTGCCCCAGTAAAATTTTATCTTTTATCCAGACACCTAATGGATGTTATTTGTTGTCCCACTGATGATGTTTTAAAACAAGCAGTAAGCATATATGGTCTTGAAAATATCTCGTGAACTATATTTTCGCTCTGGAGGTTGTCAGGGTATGCAAGCTGCCACACCGCTACAAGGTACAGGTACCATTGATGGCTGGTTCTCTCTTTATTTCTTGGTTTTAAGGAAAATGTTCATTACGCACGGACGAATCCATTAGTGCTCCGATCTCTTCCCTTAGAATTTAGATCACACAAGGAGGATCTCAGCACAGTGCAAGAACTCCGCAGCACCGGCGATGATCCTAATGTGTGTATACAGGAATCACACATTCTATAAATATTTTTGCAATGTTTCCTAATATTTAAATTGTGTCAGGGCAGCGGCCGTATGGCCTGCTCTGTACGATTTCCAACTGCCGGGGGATTTTTAAAGTGCGCAACTTGCACACGGGACCTCCTATTTTTTCACCCTTATCCGACAAGGCTAGGCATCTGATCTCACTACCTAGGACAGCGGCTTTTTAACCTGTGCGCCGCGGCGCCCTGGGGCGCCATGATTGACGGTCAGGGGCGCCGTGGATGAGCGTGGATTTTTTTCGTATTTAGCTTTAAAGAAAACACAGAGCTGTGGGAAATTTCATTTTTGGTGTTTGTCAACCTGTGTGACCCCGGAGAAGTTACATTGTTTAAAAGCCTTTCCAAAGCTCTCCTGCTAAAAAAAAAAAGGTTGGGCTAAATGTCGGAACATCGCTATAGAGTTTTTAACCAGTTATCCCACAGGAGAGCCGCAGAAAGAATGTATTTGGTCAGGGGAGCCATGGACTCAAAAAGGTTGAAAACCGCTGACCTAGGAGATCAGGGGGTAGTGTGACGTCATTAAGGACCCGCTGGTTCTGAAAACAAATTCTATAAATGATATTCCCTTTGCTGGGATCGAACCCTGTGTCTTCAGAATTAGAGTCGGATGCCATACCTCTTAGCCACTCCAGCCCCTAAATACATGTACGAGCAAATAACCCGCCAAAATATGGCCGGAAATAATTATGTTGTGCTTGTTCTGCTGCATGTCCTGATGACGTCACTAATCCTCACGTGATCATTTCATCTATTTCTATTTTTTTTTCACAAGTAAATCAATGACAAGTAAAGTCTATAATATTTAATGATACTTCTCTGGCTAAATATATAATACTCAGGTACCTATTCATACTTACCCGCATGAACTCTGCTTATTATAAATTATTATCGAGGTGGGTCAAACGAAGGGGTAATTAGAAAAATATGTATGTGGATACTGGACATACAATGACAGAATGATGTTACTAAAGATGAGAGCAAAGCCATTTGACATATCAATCTTACAAACATATGCGCCAACTAAAGAACACAATGAAGAAGAAATAGAGGAATACTATGAAGAGCTACAAAACACACTTAAACCAGTAAAATCTACAGATGTGCTCATAGTAATGGGTGATATGAATGCAAAAATAGGAAAAGGAAAATACATGAAAATAGTAGGACAGTATGGACTAGGGAAAAGAAATGATAGAGGAGACAGACTTATCCAGTTCTGTGAAGAAAACCAGCTGGTTATATGTAATACCTTTTTTGAACACCACCCAAGGAAACTATACACATGGAAAAGCCCAGGCGATGTAACAAGAAATCAAATTGACTTTATCATGATAAAACATAGATTTAAGAACAGAGTCACAGGCGCAAAGACACATCCTGGCGCTGATATAAATTCAGATCACAATCTTGTTGTCATCAAAGTAAATATAAAGCTAAAAAGAGCAGGAAATAGAAGAAATGGGGAACCCCAAATAGAAATATCAGCACTAAAACAACCAGATATAAAACAAAAATATCTTGTCGATGTCAAAAATAAGTATGAACAGTTACTGACAGAAAGCATGGATCAGTACAGAAGAGAAAACCCAGAAGAAAAGGTAGCCGCAAAATGGGAATGTTTAAAAACAAGCTTACAATCAGCAAATGCAAATTTACCTAAAAAGGAGACTAAGAAAAATCAAATTTGGATGACAGATGACATCTTGAATAAAATGGCAGAAAGAAAGAGAGCAAAAAATACTCCAGAATATAAAACAATAGACAATGACAGACGTACTATGTGCAGTCAAGCAAAAGAACGGTGGATAGAAACAAAATGCAAGGAAATAGAAGACATGGAAGCAAAGCACATTACAAGAGATTTGCATGATGAAATAAAGAAATTATCAAATAGGTGGCGGTTTGCCCAAGGAGGAGGCTGTATCAAGAACAAAAATGGTGTAATCTTACTTGATGAGAAAGACATATCAAACAGATGGGCAGAATACGTAAAAGAACTGTTCGAGGACAACAGAGGTAAAAAAACCATCACCAGATTCCAATGATGGCCCAAACATTCTCAGACCAGAAGTAGAGAATACAATATATATGATACAAAAAGGAAAATCAGCAGGCAATGACAACATACAAATTGAAATGATAGAAACCCTGGAATGCTTTGGTATAGATACAATCACAGAAATGTTCAACGCTATATACAATACAGGATATATACCACATGACATGAAGACATCAGTCTTTATAACATTACCCAAAACACCTAATGCAATAGAATGTTCAGACCAGAACAATCAGCCTGATGAGTCATGCAATTAAAATACTGCTCAAAATCATACAGGAAAGAATAAAAAATAAGGTAGACAGCGAAATCCAAGTAGAGCAGTTTGGTTTTAAACGAAACAACGGAACAAGAGAGGCAATATTTTGCCTAAGAATATTAGCAGAAAAATATACAGAGGGCCAAAAAGTATGCACGTGTGCTTCATTGACTATAAGAAGGCTTTTGACAGAGTCCATCATGAGAAATAATTGAATGCCTCGAAGATATAGGTATTGATGGAAAAGACATCAGAATACTCAGTAACCTTTATTTTGTGCAAACTGCTACAGTAAGATCTGGAAGGAATTATTCACCATATATAGACATAAAAAGAGGTGTCAGGCAAGGTTGTGTGATGTCCCCCTGCCTATTTAATCTATACATCGAAAAAAATTTCAAACAGATACAGGAAATGTCAGGACTGAACATCAGTGGAAGGTCAATTAACAACCTTAGATATGCTGATGATACCGTGTTGTTAGCTGAAAGTGAACAGCATTTACAAGAACTAGGGAAGTAACTGAACAGTATAAGTCATGAATGTGGATTGGACATTAATATTGAGAAAACAAAAACTATGATAATTAGCAAAACAGACGATAAGCCAACATTAAAGATAAGCATAAATGGGAAAAGCCTCGAACAAGTCAAGAGCTACTCATATCTTGGTCATATGTTAACAGAAGATGGCAGATGTGAAACAGAAATCAAGAAGAGAATAGGAATGGCCAAAGCTACATTCAACGACATGAAACAAATACTGACATCTAAACAGTTATCTCACAAATTAAAACTGAGAATCATAAAATGTTATACCTATTCTGCACTACTGTATGGTGTAGAAACATGGACAATGAATAAGCAATTGGAAGAACGAATTAAGACTCTTGAGATGTGGATATATACGATATATTTATACGCGTATTCTTCTCGTAGAAGAATGGGGCGCATCTCATGGAAAGAGAAGAAAACGAATAAGTACCTACAAAATCTAGGTATGAAAAGAGAACTAATTAGGGAGATCAAAGTTTGCAGCTAAAATACTTTGACCACATAAAAAGGCATAACACCTTGCAGAAGACCATAATAGAAGGGAGAGTTGAAGGCAAACGTGCAAGGGGAAGACAGCGCTATAAGTGGGAAGATAACATCAAGAGATGGACAGGAAAGATTCTATCAGAGTGCACCACCAAGACAAGAGACAAAAGACGTTGGAGATCCATTACAGCCAACCTTCGTTGTGGAGATGGCAGTTGATGATGATGATGTCTGAAGAGCTTAGCAAGATATAATGTGAGTTAAAATAGTAAGAATTAATAGGCCTGAAGAGCAATAGTAAAAATTAATGTCTGAAGAGCTTAACAAGATAGTATTTTAAAATAAATTCCCTAAAGTTTAACACATATTTAATTCTGCCAATAAAAACATTAGTGAAAATATGACTGCAAAAATTTTTATTTCCTCAGTCCTTTCTCTCTCTTTCCCTCTGTCTCTGTCTGTCTCTCTCTTTCTCTCTATCTCTCTCTCTCCTATCATATACAAAACCGTAACTGGCAGTACAAGCACACAGTTATATACAAGCACTACGCCATCACACGCACACATAGATACTACCACGTTATTTACAATCGATAATGGCGTGCCTATCACGCTCATCAATGGCCAGGCCCCTACCCGTCACTTCTCGTATGCTGGAATTCCAGACCCCAGCGTGCACCGGAACGTTTACTCAACTTCAGGAGGTTTTTCAATGTTGATTCTATATAATCTGCTACTGCTTGGCTAGAAAAAGTGTCACCTGCAGGCAGGAAACTTAAGGTAAAGTGCAACCAATATGGCATGCGTTCAGCTGTTCCATAAAGCCTCTGTTGTGGGGGGTGGAGGAAGATTGATAGCTTTGCATTACACAACGAAGACAAAACCTCAGTTCCGAAAAAAATTACGGGGATTATATATCAGTCCGTTCTATTTATAGACTGTCACATAATTTTGGGTTTGATCTCTTCTTCATTACAGGCAGTAATCAGTTACATTTGTTGTACGTACTGATTACCTGGAATTTCCGGGGGATCAACACATTTAATTATCTCTTATCAAACAGATATTTGGTATTTACAATCATTGGACACTCCCTTTTGGTGATAATTCATCACATTCGCTCTGCGCTTCACAGCTTTTGCGGAGATTAACGCTGGAAAAACCCTTATGGGCCTGGTCAGTTTCGCATTGTTTTGTTTGCTCAAGCAGTGCCAGGCGATAAAATTACTCGCCCGCATACGGATTTTGTGAGCGCAAGCGACGGATAAAGAGATTACTTGTCTGTGCGATTCATTTTGGACAGACATGAATGATATAATCATTTCCTGTCCACCTGTTTCAGAGACATTGCTTTAGAGGAAAGTAAGATGTTAAATCTGACACACCTTGTCAAAAGGGTGTACGGACTTGTCACTTTCATATATGGGAGACGTGACCTATTGCATCGTGCACCGAGTTTTCCATGTCGGAATAATTTTGAATTACCTCACCTAAATGTGCAGTTTTGAAACGATTGGCGGGGGTTCGAAATAGAGGAACCACCAAATTCCTGATTAGACCCTGCCTAATTGGTAAACAAAGTACCGAGGGGGAGGCGAAGGGCCATATAATCTGACACTTTAGCCAGATTTCAACACTGTGAGAACAGCTTGCCAAGACGACAACCAGACTGCCAAAGTTAGAATCAGAATTCCATTTATCAGACCGAACTTTGTTGGAGCATTTTGAAGGACTTAAACAGCCCAGGAAAATTTTAATAAGGAAAACCGGGATCTGAGGAAACTTAACGCACAGAGTCAAAGTGGGAATTTATTGTTAAAGTAACGACCCCCAAGAACACGTGTAAAAGGCATCTGCAAGAGCCTTAACCTACTTCTCTGAGCAAACAGACTGTGAGTCAAGATTGGCGTAAGTTGTACATTTTAAATTCTATATTTTTCATTACAAACATGTGAACAAACATGTATATATTGCCATGTGAATATTAATATGTGAAAATTGCTTGTGGATGTCCAAGTCATTTGAAGCTAGAATGATGATTTCATGAACCACCACTGCAAGGGCTGGTGACGGCTTTATTGCTAGTCTCTTAAATAGAACTAAAAGCATAGGTAGTCCCAAGTTCCATATGGAGCAGGGAGGGAAAGATGAAAGAAATTATGTACATTCTAATTATAATATTTACATTTACAAACCAGTGTAAATGTAAACAAAAACGTATTCACTTTAAAAATAATGAAAATTTTCAAGCTTTTCAACCAGTGTAGATGTAAATGAAAACATATTCAATCTATATTATGAACATTTTTCAACCAGTGTAGATGTAAATGTAAACATATCCTATCTATACGATTAACCTTTCCATTTAAATGTAAAGTAAATATAAAACTATTCAATTTAAATGTAAAGAAAGGTTTCTCTCGAGGGATTAAGCTTAATTCTCATCGAGGGTAAAGTCTGAGGTAGATGGGATGGTGAAATAGGAAGAAGGGGACACATAGCTATGTGTCGGGAAACAATACTCAGAGGGTATTTGTTTCTATTTTTTGTACCATACTATTGGGTGGTACCAGTTGAGGGTACTATTTCTGGAACAAGAAGGGTACAAGTAGCCTGAAGTCGAAGCTAGATACCATCGTGAGACGGGGCTTTAAGACGCGGGATCAACTTCGTAGACACTTCCTGCCACTTTTAGGAACGTGCTGCGCCCTACAACCTTGACCAGGGACGAGTGTGATCAGCGATCCAGTCTACCAAGAACCAACACATCAGAAGGAGCAGAACCGTCACTGACAGCTAAGTAACACAAAAAAGCTGCCAAGTGACCTCCTTTACAAACTACCATTACATCACATAGTGGGGATAATTTTCTGATAAATAATTGTTCATTTGTTTAAAGCTCTGTTAAAACCTGATTATTAAATTTGTTATTTGTAAATATACAAATTTAACGTCGATTTAGTCATTTTAAATGTACTGCATGTTTGTCTCAGTCAATTTACTAAATACACTCTAAACAGAGCTATACCAGAATAAGAAGAATTCCACTGAGTAAATCAGGGGTGGGGCATAAACGAGCTGAAATTAATAATTGTTTAATTCTTCATAAAAGGCGGCGGATCAGATATAAATTAACAATTGCCTTGCCCAATGCTGCATTGTTCTTGACTTCTGAAATATCTTATGAATACTTCCTTGAGATAGAAGTATCACTATCCTTCTATCTACAGCTCTGCCAAGACTAATCTTGCGCGAAGGTAGACACCTCTGGACCCATATTAGATACTCTTGAGTTTTGGCCAGTGTTGGACCACTAATGCAAAGCAGGGGAGGCAAATCCGTGACACAGACAACGATTATAGAACTTCAATGTTGCTTTGTTCAGCATTTAGGAAGAGCATTTATGGGGGATAATTCGTTAATTCTCTTCACTTCAGTTTTTTTTTTCTTGTGTCTTTTCTTGCCTAAGAGCTGAAAAATAATCGTTGGAAGTCAATTTCTTTAGCCTTTGTACAAAACTGGATTCTTATAATTTTATTATATTTGTTTAAATCGTTGGACTTGTTCTTTTTTTTTTTTTTTTTTTTGGGGGGGGGGGGGGGGGGGGGGGGGGGGGGGGTGGCGGGATGAGGTGGATTTAAAAACAAATGACTTTACCATTCAGTACTGAGTAACCCTGACTTCG
Source organism: Oreohelix idahoensis (assembly GCA_024509875.1). Lineage (NCBI taxonomy): Eukaryota > Metazoa > Mollusca > Gastropoda > Stylommatophora > Oreohelicidae > Oreohelix > Oreohelix idahoensis. Next base: position 27,567 of record JAMPIV010004790.1, on the reverse strand, counting down.
AAAGAACAGAGCAAAGACTCACATCCCGAAAAACAAATAAATACAATAACAAGGAAGCCCTGCGTAAGTCACAGGGGACAATGAGTAGACAAAGAAATAAAAGGACTAATGCACTCTCAGGCATGTCGTGCAAGGTGACTGTGGCGAGATGGATGTTCCATAGAAAATCGGAAGGTATAGTTACCAGAACTGGAGACGAGAACTGGTAAACTGTTGGTAGGGATGGCACAGGACTAGTCAGGTAATCAACTGCACAGTTCTAGATGGTAGTTGTAGAAAAGAGCTGTGAAGTCGCCTTCTTGCTGTCCTATGCCCCAAGGGTGTCTCTATAAATAGGTGAGTGCAACTCGTTTTTATTCCCTATCAATTTGAAATTATTATTACTCTTTGATCACACAACAAAATTAGAACTAGAAATTTGAATAATTCAATAACTGCAGTTATAAACAAATCAATGCACTTTATTGATTAATGATAATTCATTTAGCACCTTAGAATATCAATATCTTACAAAATTTCACACACAAAAACGAAGTATATAGTCACTGTTTGATCGTTGTGACCATGTTATTGGCTTGGATGTCTTGGTTTTTGTTCTCACGTTAAGTTAACTTTCTTGACATATTGTTGTAGCTAACTTCCATCGATCATTAAAACATCTGGACATTGAAGACGCTATGGTTATACCAGGAACAGTGTTGGTCCACTGCTAAACAGTTTACAATTTCCAAAAACTGTGTCTCGTTTTTCACCACTAGCTGAACCTGCAAAATATGACCAGGTTATGGTATCTATGGTTTATAACTGTGGTCTGATGCTTACTGCTCACTCTTGATCAGACTCCTCATTTCTACAACACTATCATGAGGCTGTAGTTAAGACAGTCAAATGGGGGTAGGTCGTGCAACCATAAAATACATTTCAGAATTTTGACGTCAATTAAAGATATTTTCCGAAACCAGTCACGATTACTCCTCTTTGGCTTAGCGTTATGCCAAAGTTTGCAAAAATGTTTCCCTTACAATACTTCGACAAAATATGCCGAAATAACAGACAAGAAAGAAAAAGAGAAGATGAAATCTTTGAGCACATCACATAAAAGCAACGCCCTGAAAAGAACTGTAAGCTTTTATTGCAAGCGTTGGTCAGTCCAAACAAGGACTTTTAGCTGTGCCAATGCTGCCCAGGATTGAGTTTACATAGTTGTGGACGCCATCTTCCTTCGGGCACAAGGCAAAATATAGACATGAAGCTTATAAAAGATTTCATGTTAAATTGAAAAATAAAAAAAAAATACAATTTTGCCTCTTTTTGGCGAGGCATGTCCCGTTCAACTTAGTCGGTTATATTGGGGCGCATGTCCAAATATAAAAGACCTTTAGGTCTGGTGAACTGTGTCTGAGGCGGGCTTATATACCTAATCTCATGTCTAACCTTTGTTCTCTCAGAGGTCCGCGCCTGAGTTTACTTTTCCTCTTGTATTTCTGTCATGCAATTCATAATTTATCATGAAGACACTAGTTTACGTGGCAATTCCAGAGTGTCTTGCCCTTGTTGTGACAGTGACTTATATGAGATTGTGCATGAAGCTTGCAACCTCATCGTGTAACAAAAATGGCACATAAACCACTACTACAAGAGAATGTGAATGCTTGGTGCGAGCTTCTTGCAAGGGGACCAGCTGCAGGGTAAGCTCCACGCTTCGTCAGGACAGCAAAAGAAATGAAACTATTAGCAGATATAAGAAGAGTAGAGAAGACATAAGGAAATGGGAACAATTCACAATCTGGAGAACACAGCATGCGCGAGAATGTGTGAAATATTTTCGTGAGGTGGTGATGTCAGACTGGCGTTCGATAAGGGTGAAATTCATGTTCCGGCCCACTGCCCGGCTGTTCGTATTGATTGTGAGAGCTGAGAGAATGATGGAGTGCTTCGTGGCGATTGTGCGGGTGTATCTATTCTTTCAAGCTTAGTGGATATGAAGTCAGAAAGTTTACAGCAGTCTCTTGTGGAGAACTGAGAGTGCCCTGTATAGCTATGATATTGTATGGATTATTATTCGACTGGTTTGAAAGTATTTGTAAGTTACTTTTTGCTTTAATTTTATTTATTAATTTATCGGTTGTAATGTAGATTGCCTCGTGTATTTCCAAGGAGTTTCTCAGAAGATAAAGAAAAGAAAGAAGTACTTTCTCAGACATGATGTAAGAAGCAACTAATATGACGTAGTTCACAGGGTTAGCAACCTCATTATGTAAAACAAAAATGCGAGTAGGCAATTTTAACACTAAAAGTGTGGTCGATGGTTAATACCAAAGCCAATGTCTCCTTTAGACAAAATCTTTTTTAACCGCAATGTGAGGTCGCCATAACTAATAGTACTCAACATATTAAAAAATGATGGTAGCAATACATGCACTCACATACCTCACACCGTCAAATAACGCCTATCAGTCAAGTCCAGTATCAGTTGTCAACAACTTAATTCATGATCAACAGCAACAAATGCAAAGCAACATCTTACGCTAAAAAATTAAAGTCATGTGTACATCTTAAGTACGTGTCAGAAAAAGTGTGTTGTGGTGCCAATTAAAAAAAAATGTTATCTTTCACCTAACGAAGTTGTGTGTCCAATCAGGTAAGAATACGCTGATGTATGGTACAAATTGATAATAGTATTGAGAACCCTCAAAATGTTTACTCAATAATTAGTGTGAGTATAGTAAAGGATGTGTCAAAGACCGAATCTTATCCCGCGAATTAAAACTAATTAACCGCTAATTAAAGCACTGTATTAACAGTAATAATGACATAGTATTATACACACTAGTGGAATAATAAACTAAAGTCCCAAGTTCATGTCTATGATCCTCTGGTACATTCTCGTATAAGTCGAATTATAATGTAACTTTAAGCAAGAACGTTCAGTGTTCACCAAAAAGCACGATATGATTATAGTAGTTGCGTCCCTTTGAAGATGCGAAGCATTCTTGAGTTGTGTCCCTTCATCTTGAGACGCAGTTTCAATAATAGCATAAAACAAGATTTTGCATTCAAAATATCCAAATGTCACATTATTCTGAAATTATCAATAAATGTGTGTGTTTATGCACATAAACTGAGTATGACAACTGTTCAGAAGTTCGAAGACATCCCTGTAATGAGCTGAGTAAAAGGAGGTAGAACTCAACATTGGCGATATCAGCATTCATCATCATCAGGTGCCGAGTAAACCGATCAATATCTGTAAGTACTGTCAAACGAGTCCTTGAGCGATTTCCTTCAATTTCCGCTGAAAAAGTTACGATAGTTCTTAACCTTGGCATTCATCACAGAGCGTTTGTACATTCATTTCTTGTACAGCAACGATAAATCTGTAAATTTCTGTCAGCATCAGGATTGTCAGCAACAAAGTTCATAAAGAGTGGAATGTTCCATTAGACAACACGTGAAGAAGTCAGTTAATAGGTTAGCTGTAACCTCACATGGTACCTGCATTTGCCGTGTTGTCAGGTGATAGGGAGTGTTTTACACAACGTGATAACACATCCGCAACCACGTTTTTACTGCCCTTGATGGCACGAATGTCATTTTCGTAGACAATCATCGAATTCCTGCATAAGTGTACCGCCGATTCCTGACCCAGAGGCATCGACTCTAAGGATAAAAGGAAATCGAGCATCAGGCAATCTCAAAATTGGGGATTTTGAAAAATAAAACTTAAGTATATTTAAAGAAACATTACAAGAATGTAACCAAACAATCTTATTTGGAGAGTTCTTTCTTAATAACGAAGACAGAACTGAAGTAATCTCTGAAACATTAGGCAAAAAATTTCCTATAAAATCCTACAAGACCCAAAAGACTATGAACCTGTTTTTTTGTCTTAGGAATTTCTAGATTCAAGATCCTGGGGATAGTGGAATCTTTAAGCTTCAGAAAACCGCCTCCTATTTTATGTCCAAGAAAAGAAATTTCAGTGAATCCTATTTTAGTTTTCGAAGGCCTTGCCGTAAGGTGGTGGAAACGAAGAGTAGTCAACAAAGACTGAATTCCAAAAATATGTTCATCCAAAGATTGATGAAAAAGACAAATATCATCAATACAGGTAATTATGTCATCACGATTTGAGAAAATTGTTCACATCATACGAACAAAAGTTGCAGGAGCATTAACGAGACCAAAAGACATAAAATTAAATTGGAACAATCCCAACGGCGTAGCGAAAGCAGTGTAAGGTTTTGCTCTGTCCGACAAGGGTACTTGCCAATAACCTTTAGATAAATCAAATTTACTGGAAAAAATAGCTGTAGATAGTATATCCAATGGGAAACACAACCTCTGGCACATGAGTATTGGGAAGAAAACATTGACGTCCCTGTATAGGAACAAGAATGAAGGTATTATGTTTTGTAAATGGTGTAACACGACTTGTAGCACCTGAAGAAAGAAACAATATTGTTAAAACTGCCACAATACCCAATGTAGTGGCCAGTGCATACCACATGAAATCATGGTATGTCAGCATCTAAAAGAAAAAAGCTGAAGTAATATTAATATCCATGAAGTTCCTACAAGAAAAAGAAGAATCATATAGTAAAAAGACAATGGAAAAAAGGAAAAAAAACAGCCAAATATACAATTTTGACTGAAGATTATACGACCAAATTAAACTTAACATCCGATTAACCTTGCCATCAACTATGTCAGGTATCACATCATCAATGATGGATGTGGTTGGTCCCATATCAGCAACATTGTCATCACCAATGCGAGGTATCACACCATCCATGATGGATGTGGTTGGTCCCATATCATCAGCAACCAGTGATTCACTCGAGTCAAAATAGACATCTGATGATTCTTCAATAGTTTAGAAATCAACAAGGGACTCCTCAATGATGGGAGGAAGAAATTTTGTATTATCACCATTACCATCACTCAAAACTGTGTCACTCTGAGTCCGATCATGTGACCATACATGCACATGCCTAAGAGCCTGTGCTCTGGTAGTATCAGCTTTGACAATATGTACATGTTGTTGTTCCCATCTCAAAATATCATCATTAGTACATTCACGAAGCCCAGGAATATTTCCCAGGGTTATTCCAGCAATTGGTTTGTCCAACAGGCATACTAGAGTCCTGCCTGTAAAATAAGGGGTATCTAAAAATACTTCTGCAGTTGGATAATATTCAACTGTGCCCCCTGAATGTAATGCACTGGACTTCTTTGGCTGGGTAATCAGCAGGGTCCACTAATGATCTTCGAACCCCAACCATAGTGCATGCAGTGTCCCTGAGCACTGAAACAAGTTGGTTGTTTACAAAACCCTTATCGAATACCACTGATCCTGTCCCATTATAAGAAGACATCACTGGTAAAGGGTGTCCACACCGGAGCCTAGGAACTCCCTCCAGCTGAAACAAAGAATTACATTCAGAAAAATTTGTACTATTAGATAAGTCTACACTGCATGCATTTGCAAGAGAAACAACATTGTTATTTTGGCCTGTATTATTGTCACTTTGATGCACAACTGCATTCAAATTTTCAGGATTTCTAGAACGTCAAAAGTTATTGTTCTGTTGTAATAAGTGTCATTATTTTTATAACCTGACCTTTGGCCTATGTTTGACTGGTAATTATATCCACCTCTATTCCAATCCTTGTTAGGTCTGAAAGATGATTGATGAGGTATATATCCCTCATCATATGAATAGAAATTCCTTTGAGGTTGTTGTGACCTATTATTAAAATTATACCTCCTTCTGAAAGATCCATTATTATTATCTCGATTAAATCGAAAATCTCTGTCCATGCTATATGATCTTTGTCTGTGTGGATTAGAGATCATAGTTCTGGCTGATGCCACTGGCAATGAATCCTTTATGTTATTCCTGCCAAGATTTCTTCCAGGATGTGCAACTTGGTACTGTCGTCCCAGATTTTCTACGGCAGCCAAAGTCTCAGGCTTTCTCTCCTGCAAAAAGAACAAAACGTCACCACTGACTAATGACAGTACTTTGTCTCTTAAAATTAAGTCAATCAGCCCCTCAAAAGTTTTATCAATCTTTGACAAATCAACCCATCTAGAAAAGCAAAGCTTAGTTGATGAAATGAATTCAGCAAAATCTTTAGCTGAATCAGGCAACAATGATTTCAGTTTCAATCTGTACCCATTTTTTTCCAGTTGATACTTTTTAAGTAACAAAGCCTTCACAGCATCATAATCATTTCTAGTCTGATCATCCATGGTGCAGACTGCAGTAAGAGCTTCACACACTAACAAACTCATCAACCTGCTAGACCATGTAGCTTTATCAATCTTAAATTCTTGGCAACATGTCTCATACCTATTTAAGAAGCATGAAATGTCGTTGATATTAGAATTAAACTTGGGCAAATTTAGTTTAAAAGTAGAGGCATGGTCTTTTTTTCCAGCCTCCTTAACTGCTGGGTTAGCCTGTTTAACTCTTTAAGTCCCAATCGACTTTATAAAGGCTCAGGGGTTAGACGCGCTTGGCCCAATCGACTTTAAAAAGCCTTTAGTATATGGGCCTCTGTTTGAGACTGTTTCTAATTATAACTACCCACAAACCACCCAAAAAGTCATTTCCGACTGCAAGTACATTCTTTTAAATACCGCATGTGTTTAAGAGTGAACGTGTTTCTGTTATTTTAGATTTTTAAAGCGATTTTTTTAAGCACATATCCTCCATTTTACCTTGAATAACTAATCATTTTTTTAAGCGCATATCCTCCATTTTACCTTGAATAACTAATCATTTTTCAATGACAGCTTTTATACTTGTAGCACAAGAGTAAAGTACATCCAATTACCTTCAGTTTCATATACAACAACAAAGTTATTTATGCATATGAACATTTAAAAAAATTATTTCCAAACAACAACAATAAAAACGCACTGGGGTGGCCATTTTTGCTTGGGCCAAACCCACTTTTTTGCTTGGGACTGAAAGAGTTAAGTTGGACTTTTAATGTTTCCAACTCAAGTTCTGCCATTCTTTGAGCATATGCTAATTTTTTCTCCTCAAGTTAATATTCTCTTCTTTTATTCTCCACCTCAAGTTCATATACTCTTCTTTTATTCTCTTGCTGAAGAGCTAGCTCTAATTCTTCCTGTCTTCTCTTCTCAGCCAGTTCTTCTACTCTGTTCTTCTCAGATAATTCTTCTACTCTGTTCTTCTCAGATAATTCTTCCACTCTCTTCTTCTCCTCTCTATCTAAGAGTCTCTGTTCTCTGAGCTCATTGGATGCATAGGTTTTTAAAGCTTCACCCTCTAAACCAAACTCCTTTCCAATCTTTACAAAATACTCCAAGGTAGCCATAATTCACAATTATTGTGACTCCAAATTGTCCAATAATAATTCAAATAATATATATTTAATATGTGAGCAATATTAGCCACAATTATCTCACCACTCAATACTAATTAACTGCAATAAACTATAGATGTTATTTTAGGAGCAAAAAAATAGAGATACAAACAAAATCACAGTATAAAAAAAATTACAGTAGAAAGAGCCAACTCAAGATAATACTAATGAATAAACCAAGGCAGAAATTTATGAATTGTAGAAAAATGAAAAAAATTCGGCTCTACCACACTTATGACAATACAAGCACGATTTCACAACATATAATACATCTAATAACTGAATAATAGCAAGATTAGATAAACAAATTTACAAACAATAATGGAGAATAAACCAAATAAAATACAATTAACCTGACAACAAATACAAAATAACAAATAAACAGGGCAAAACAGCTAACAAAAATGGTGATGGTAATCTCAGTAGTAGCAGTAAACACACAGCTTTGTAATGCCGGCCCCACTATCTGAGAAAATCATGAACCAAACCTAAAGACCAACCAGTAATTCACGATGATGGGATTGGTATTGTGAATTAATGGTTCCCTCGCCAACCAGCTCGCCTATCTCACAAACATGTAAATACAAATAAACATATAACATATAAAAAATAGAACCCTGTCAAATAAGATTCTTCAAGCCACACACTGTATGTATCAGTAAATATACTTATCTGCTATAAGAAAAAACAATTCCTCCTGGCTTCAACCTCTGGCTCAGGGAATGACAATTCACATACAGTGCTTGACCAGGGTTAGACTTAGAACACCGGCTTGTAGCCGAGCAACACCGCCATCTTGAAAAATATTCTGCCCATGCAAAAAATGTAGCCCACCGACTTGAAAAATTACTGCAACAACATATGTTCATATCCCTGCTTGGCCCCCAAAATTAGAGCTGTTACGTGTCTTTTTTATGTTAATGTTAATATGCCATAACAGGATGGTTCCTGTGGCCTAGATGACGTCTAGGGTAGCAAATCTCTTAGACACCGCAACCAGCCAACACCACTCAGAATTATTTGATTCACAACTGACGAAGTGGACAATATACAATTTATTTAAGACTGCACGCAGCTCCACATACAATAGTCAGGCCAACATATAATGGCAGATAAAATGCAGTGGTCAATAGTGTTTATGACGCAATTTTTGACCACAGCTCATGTTTCGCGGACGTGAAAGCAACAAAATTTGGGGTGAACACTATTCACTGACTACGCAACTGAAACCCTATAAAAGGATAACGCTACACACAAAAGATTCAGTTCATTTTCAAGCAGACATTTATGGCGTCTCTATCGATAAATTTAAGGAACATTGCTATTGGCCGACTGCATGCAGGCGAAAGTCAAAGTCAGGTTGCCAGGCATCTAAACGTGCATCAGAGTACCATCAGTCGACTTTGGCACCGGTTCCAAGCCACTGGCTCAGTTGAAGACCGACATCGCAGTGGACGACCCAGAGTGACAACAGCAGCGGAGGATCGCTTTATTCGGCTTCGTCACCTCAGAGACAGGTTTACAACAGCTTCCTCAACTGCCCAGTCATTGCCTGCAGGACGTCATGTGTCTGATCAAACTGTCCGGAATAGACTGCATGACGCTGGACTTTGGGCACAACGACCTCACCGAGGACCTGTCCTTACGCGCCGCCATCGCTAAAATCGACTTCTTTGGGCCAACCAGCATCGTCCCTGGGCAGCTGACAATCAATGGAGTCGTGTCTGGTTTAGTGAAGAATCTTTCTTTTTGTTGCAGCGTCATGATAGACGGCGTAGGGTCTACCGTAGGCGAAATGAACGTTTTGCCCAAAATTGCGTTGATGAAGCTCCGCCGCACGGTGGTGGAGGTGCAATGGTGTGGGGGATGATCAGTTACAACGGAAGGAGTTCATTGGTGCACATTGAAGGAGGCTGAATGCGCAACGATTCGTCAATGAAATTCTTCGACCCAAGGTCCTTCCACTTTTGGCTGCCCAAAGGTCTGTGTTTCAACAGGGCAACGCCAGACCCCATTGTGCACGGTTGACCACGCAGTTCCTGACTGCCAACAACATTCTCACCCTTCCCTGGCCATCCCTGTCTCAGACATGAGTCCGATTGAGCACCTGTGGGATGAGCTGCAAAGACGTGTTTGTCGCCGAGACGTTGCTCCAGTCAATCGTCGTGATCTGTTCCAGGCACTCCAGGAAGGGTGGGCAGCCATCCCACAGGCCCACATCAGACGTCTGATCACATCCATGCCCAGGAGATGCCAGTCGCTGATCGATGCAAGAGGAGGCCACACACCATACTAACGGGAAAGCCCGTACGCCAAAAATCTCTCGTGACCCAGATGCAAAACAACTGTCAATTGATTGGTTGAACCCTAAGGTATTCTTGTGTGCAACTTGAACAATTAACTCATTAAATTTAAAAAAAGTTACTGAATGTCAAAATTATGGCTATGTGTGTGCATTCAGTAGCTATGCGTTTCTTTTTTTGAACAGTATAGATACATCTCACCGAATATCTTGATGTATTAGTGAAAACATAACTCCATTATAAACACTTCAACACTAAGGAGCTCAAACACATACGTCCACTCGCCATGACACACAATCGTATAAGGCCCCGCACTTCTGCTCCTCTAGTTTCACGTGAGCCAGCCAAGCATATCGGCTTAACGTCACTCACCCGTCTTTATCAGTGACCCGTCTAAAATAAACAAACCAGGAGCCCTGTTGAGCTAACTATATAATAGGCACAATCGTTATGAATTTTAATCATTGGGGTTGGTTGGTCGCTTTCCATTATTTTGAAAGGGGGGAGAGGGGGGGGGGGAGTAATGTTATGATTAAAATTCATAACGATTCATCAGAAACCAGAACGAATCATCAACTGGGTTTGGGAACCTTGTGGTCATCTTATGCACTTTCTGGTAGATGTCTCATTAATATGAGTTCAGCAAGTAGTGGTTGATTTGAAATGTGCATGCGCGTATTCTCACCGTACTTGTTTTATTCTTCAGCTCTTTGTGGGGACAGACACTTAATCATTTCACTCCACGCCTCCTAAGACATACTCTTTCCATGTATTCTCCTTACTTTTTATCTCTGGATGTTTCCATTTTCGCCTTTATGCATGTATATGGGTTGTTTTCTTGGGGGGGGGGGGGGGAAGAGCGGAGTTATCCCTGTATTTCTTTTACGTAGGGGGATCCAGAACAAAAATGCATGCCCTTTAAACACAAAAGTCTTTTTATCACCTCTTCTTCCACTTGAATTTATCTGTTTCTTTCCATCATAAATGAAATTGAGATTCGGCACGGAAACTTTACGCCATTAAAATTGTTTGTTTTCTTCATGTCATTTTTCTTAAATCTTATAAATATTTTGATTAGTGTAAAGATGTTACATGTGAAAAATAATTGGCCTAGTTGGTATGGTGGATAGTCACGATTTACACCCGTAGCTAGGTTGTGCCGTTCGGATTGGTCTGGGTTCGAGTCCACGGTATCATTTCTGTTGTTTTCCTGTTGTCTAGTTTTCTACTTCTTTATTTCCTACAAGTGCCTACTATTACCAGTTATGTGTATTTATTTATTGATTTTATATTCACAGGCCTCGAAGTTCTCTCTTTATTTATCAAACGTGACAAAAGGTATTACTATTTTAGATACCAAGTCATGGAGCTCAGAATCTGTTGAAGTTATTAAAAAAATGTAATGTCTGGGTAAAAGTTTTGAAATGCAATGATAAGCTTTCTATTCAGATTTAGTGTCCATTACTCAAAACAAAAAGACAAAACAACGTTTTTTTCAGCCTTAAACAATCAAATTGGCAGCGAATAACACTGAACCTACAAACTCGTTATGACGCATGTATAATTATTGTAGGTCACACTTGTGCAGCACAGTTGAGATCCTGCAAGTGTTTGTGAAAATTTTATTTGACGTTTGATTGAAGTTTTTGTGATTTGACAATTTTTTTTTTTACTGGCTAGGGTAACCAGCCCCATGCCCAGGCTTCCTTAGTCGCGTTTTAAGACATGATTGGTAAGAAACAGTGCTACTGTTCTTTGTTCCCCTTTCGGGCCCCGGTATGACACAAATGAGGAGCGTCCGATTGGCAGTGCGGTTATAGCTCTTGCCTCTTGCAGCAAAGTTACCAGGTTGCGGGTTTAAAACCTGTAGCGTCAGGCTTCAGTGTCATCACCATCATCATCATGTTTCTTTGGGAGCATGGAACGACCACCACAGCTGCTCCCCTTTTAGGACGCCTGCACCAAGCAGTCACGTGCTCTTGCAGCGGAGGATACACTCCAGCCTAAACAGCTGTAAGTGACTTTCCTTGCCATTTTTATTATTATACAACTGCAGTTTCTCACCCAGAAGGAAGATAAACTTTTTGCACAGTTTTCTATCAGCGTTGTGTAAAGTTGCCTGACATGCGTTGTCAAAAAGGTAATTGACAGCATTACTTTGTAAAGTTGCCTATTTTCATATCAAACTCCTATGTCAATGAAGGGATAAAGAGCAGTTGAATTTCTTCACTCCCTGCTGCGTTGATATATTTAATTAGTTAGTTAGCTAGTTATTAAGTAGTCAGTGAGTCAACCAGTCAGTCAGTGATTTAGTTGGTTGATTAGTGTCGTGAGTGTGTAATTGTTTAGAGTATTTGTTGAGTAAGACAAAGTGAGGAACTGCAAGATTTATAGAGAAAAGACAGACAAGTTGTGAAATTAGGAAGAACTTAAGGCGACCTGGAAGGAGGTCTTCTAACGCTATCACTCTTTCCAAGCCCACAACTCACTTACGCAGTCTTAAGTATCAACCGTTCTCTCTTCTGTCTCACAGACAGATAGAGAAATAGTAAGAGCTTAAATAGGTATGGACGAAGGTCGTGAACAGTGCATTAACAAAAAGTTAAAATTTATTAAAGTTCTCTTTAGCTTGAATAGAAGAAAATATTACAAATCTCAGCACAACAATAACTGATCAAATAACAAAGTTAACAATTACATCATTTCATACATCAAGGAACAAAACCAACTTGTAGGCCCCGACAGGGAAAATAAACAAAGAGTTAACAATCCTTCCACTTCTGTAGGAAAAATACAAAATAACTTAAGTCACGGTCTTTATGTCTCTGCTCATAGCTGAGGATACTTTATAAATCCACTGAAGACGCTATCAATTATCCGTGTTCACACAAAAAACAAGATAGGCTGTAGATTAACTCTGTCTATATTCTGACAACTAATACACGCTGGGTCCGTACTGACCAGAAGACATAATAAATCGAGGTCAACTCAGAGCAACCTTCTATACTGGCGCTCTTATTCGGCGCGGCGAATTATAACAGGCGTGCCTCGTATATGGTACTCGATGCGTAATCTGGTTGGGTCTGGTTTGAGACCTTTTTTGGAATTGCGTATTCCGTTTAAGAACACAGTAAGATAATTTCAATTATGCTGGCGATGATGTGTTGATGGACATGCTGGATGCCACTAAGCTCTGACTTGTACTAAATAGGCGAGTAGGAAACCACTACTGCACAATACTTGACGTCAGGCTGAGTCGTTGGTTCTACACTGCCGTGAAGAGTATACACGTAATTATTCTACCTGCTTAGTGAGGAGGTTAGGCAAAATATAGTTGAAAGGTACTTATTGACACTCGTCGTGTTATCTGCTTACTTGAAAACCGTTTGACAGAATGGAGAATGGTGCATTCCCTCCGTTGCGAACGTGTAGTCCTTTGCTTTTACAGTGGGGGGTTACCTGGAACTAAGACCAAACATACACTCATTACCTCAAGCAAAATAAAATCATTACTTTAATGTTATACTACAGTATTTGTTTTATTATTGCTAGGCAAGTCTCTGTGCTGTCTCTTTCCACATGAAAAATATCGACTCAATGTCCTTTTCCAACTCAACATATGGGTTGTCCAATCATGTAGTCGCCGTTGAGAGGATTTACTATTTAGTTACGTGAATTTACAGAAAATATAAACAGTAGATACATTACACATTTAAACTGTATGCGCCTCGTGGAGTCCATACGCAAAAGATAAAAATATTAACCTCCCAAAATGGAATACATACAAGTGCAATGTTTATGCTATTATGATACATTGTGACTTTACATGGTATAGGATTCTTTCGCAGGTCAGTGGTTAACTTTCTAGACTGCCTTGCAAGTTAGATCTAAACTACACGATAGCCATTCTCTGGTTCCACACCCTGCCAGGAGAAGTTGCTCCCAAAAAGATAAATGACTACCTCCCACAATTTCAGTCGTTATGGTGAACACACGTCACTAGTCATATTTATATGAATAATATACACAACTGTAGTTCCTCAAAAATAATGTCAGCTTAAGCTTACCATTTAACCCATTGTAAACACTAACAAAACCACGAGGCTCTAAATTGATTAAATATCTGTTGGCTTAGCTTGTTGACTGCGCTACCTTGGCACTGGATAAACTACTGAGGAGTTGTCACAAAACAAACTCCGCAAGTCACTGGTATCAGTTATATATACACTTATAACTAAGCATTTTTATATGACAAATTTTATCTCACCCCGAGATATCAAGATTTTTTAGCGACACGGTCGAATCTGATGCTCAGAATTGCCCGTGTCTCATTCGTTTTAACCTCGGGTCCAGTTTGTTAACGAGTGTAAAGACAGGTAAAATCTATCAGGCTATATAGTCTAGAAAGGGATGCTGACCTGGCCATCTGCGTTCGCGTGCTTTGTGCAGGTGTTCGGGTCATTCCGCTTTCTAGCGTAACCCCGAGTAACATAAACATTAGTCTAAAATCTACATCAGAGACACCAAAATTCTCTGTAATCCCTAACGTGACCCAGATTTCAAAGGGTTTACTCTCTGCGTCGCTCAACTACAAGAGCCCCTTTGTTAAGGATGCCGCCCGTGCATCGGCTAGAGTGGTCAAAACACTATTACGTGAGAGTAACGTTCTCTGGGCTGGCGTACTACAAACATGCACACAGGTGCGTCTTATGCAATGTTATCGTGCGCTTGCTAGCGCAGGCAACTGAGGACTGAGCAATGACTTTATGATGAGGGCCAGAAGCGAAATCAAAAGCCAGACGCCTAGGGGTGGGAGTTCTGATCGGAAAATAATAATACTACGGCCGCGATAGAAGAGTTTAAAAAAAAAAAAACTAAAGTTCATATAGCCCGTTAGAATAGACAAATTTAAAGAGTAAGGCCAGGAGAGGGGCTTGGACGTATTGGAAAATTCAAATTTACTGTCAATTCGCGACAGTTGGTTGGTTGGTTGGGTGGTTGGTTGGTTGGTAGGTTGGTTGATATGTTAGTTGGTTGGTAGGTTGGTTGATAGGTTAGTTGATTGGTAGGTTGGTTGGTATGTTGGTTGGTTGGGTTGGGTTGGACTGGGTTGGGTTGGGTTGGGCTGGGTTGGGCTGTGCTGGGTTGTGTTGGGCTGGTTTGTTTGTTTTTATATTATTATTTTTAAGGAGTTCCTAGAAATTTGTTGCCGCCTGTTTTTAACATAAGGAATTCGAAGAAGGATTTTACCTTTAGGTTATCGAGTTACATCCTCAATATCTAACTAACGTAAGGCTTTTGTACAAGGCTCATGAAAACAACATCGTTTCGTAATGTCCATTCTCTAAATCTTATATTTTAAAATTCATCTTAGCTCTTTTTATTTTGTTCCTTGTTTTCTTCATTTAAATCATTTTGTAATTAACATAATTTAATTTATATTTTGACAATGGCAAGTTAAATACTAAGGATTATTATTTTCGCAGACTGTTAACTTCTGCCTTATTGTCGTATATTTTCGATAGGGTAATTAAGATCACTTTTGGTCCCTCCTGGATAGGACTGAATAGGACTAGAACAGGTGATAGCTCAGTGGGAGATACGGTAAAGAAATAGAATTTCACAAGTTAAATGGTGAAAGGTAAAATCTGTCCCTGGATTTGATAGATAATCAAACCCGCCTATCGATTACGACTGAGAGTTCAGATCAGACAGTTTCCTATAAATATATATATTGATATATTTAACCACTTACATATACACACACACAGATAAGTGACGACGATTAGACGCACACACGTGAAAACTATATCTATGAAATAGGGATCTTTTTGAACAAGCTGACCGCCACACGTAGATACAATTTATGTAAATTTTTATTTATCATAAAAAAGAAACTTTACATCGACAATATTGAATATCAAATCAAATACAATAAACATAGGTTAAGAATCAATTAAAGAGATAGACTCATAGGTGTAATCCTTTCCCCCTCTGTTGCCAAGATCCCGTTATAAGAGAAGTTATAGCCCAAAGAGTCACAGATTTATACGCTAAGGTCCCAAATTTCCTCTCTCAGTAAAGAACAGAGTTTATATATATATATATATATTACTAATCTATTCTAAGAGGAAAACAGCATTAGCAAACACTTGCATACAAGAGAAAATACAAAGTTATTACATGGGTTAAATCCAGTGGCGGTTCCAGGGGGTTGTCATTGGGAGTGCTGCACTGTTCATTCATTTAAATTACTATACATAACACTCACAAATTGTGACCACCATGTAAAATATCAACCCAGGCACAAATGATTAGTGTCTTATCTCATCTAAAATCTGTCAAGAAGTTCTGAAAAGTTATTTTAAAAGTTTACTGCAACTAGGAGTAATCCTTGTCAGTCGAAGCAGCTTCCCGAGTCTCAAACCAGGTTAAACAGACATGTATGCTGCTATATATACCTAGGCACTGCTCAACATCACGCAAGAAACCAAGTAAACGAGCAGGAGAAATGAGCATTAGGACCTACAAGCTGAGAGAGCCAGAAATTAAGACCAGATATCAGGGGCTTATTGCTGCAGCGGTGAGCAACACAGAAGAACTACCTGATGACTTGGAAACCCTCTGGATTAAATTCAAGGATATCATAAAGACAGCTGCTGCAGAAGCATGTGGTGAAGTCCGACTTGGGAACCAGAGAAAGAGGACACCTTGGTGGACAGAGGAAGTCAAAGAGAAAATAAGAGAGAAGAAAATGGCATGGAAACAATACTTAGGAGCTAAAAACACAACAGGACAAATGGAAAAATATAGAGAATATATGACACTCAGAACAGAAGTAAAGAACAAAGTGCTAGCAGCAAAACAGAAGTCCTGGGAAGAATTTGGAGAAAAGCTAGAAAAAGATGCACAAGAAAACCAGAAATTGTTCTATAAGACCCTAAAGAACATGAGGAAGAAAAAACAATGCCCTCTCAAATTTATAAAGGACAAGCAAGGCAAATTGCTTACTGCCCCGAAGGAAGTAATGGAAAGATGGAAAGAATATTTCTCAGAACTCCTTGATGGTGAGCAAGGTCAAACATCAGAAATGATAACCACTAGCACTGAAGAGGAAACCAATGGTGATGAAGATGACATAAAGATGGAAGAACTGAAGGCAGCACTGGAGAAAATCAACATGGGCAAAGCAGCAGGGCATGATGGTATAACACCAGAAATGGTTAAGTACATGGGAGCATCAGGCGACCTGTTACTCCTAAGGGTCCTACAGGCAGCATGGTGCAACAAGACCATACCAAAGGATTGGGAGATCGCCATCATAACACCAATTTTCAAAAAGGGTGACAATCGACAGTGTGGAAACCATAGAGGCATATCCCTTCTCAGTGTCCCTGGAAAACTCTACTCTAGAATCCTAGAGCAGAGACTCCGACGCCTAGCTGAGCCACAATTGGATGAGGTCCAGTGCGGATTCCGAGCAAACCGAAGTACTCAAGACCTAATCTTCACACTCAGACAGCTGAGTGAAAAGGCCCTTGAGTATAAGAGAGAGATCCATCTTTGTTTCATAGATCTGGAAAAGGCGTTTGACAGGGTCCCTTGGAGCAAACTTTGGGACTGTTTGGCAAGGAAGAATATTCCAGCACCTCTGATTCATGCTATACAGAGCTTCTACAAGTCTTGCAGAAATTATATGAGGACAGCAAACCATAAGTCAGAAGAGTTCAGGACCACCACTGGTGTAAGACAAGGTGATATCCTATCACCTTACCTCTTCATACTCCTTATGGACGATGTCATCAAGGCATGTAAGGAGAGAACAAGAAAGTATTCAGTGGGGTACTGGAAGATGAGACAGGTCTATATTTCAGAGCTGGCATTTGCTGATGATGTTGCCCTGATTGCTAAATCAGAGGCACATCTCCAATCCAACCTGCAAGTCTGGAAGGAAGAGCTGGAGAAGAGAGGGATGGTCATAAGCAGCTCTAAAACAAAATCCATGGTGATATCACGAGAAGAAAGAAGTGTCATAAAATTAACAGTGATACAACGTAAAAATATCTCCAAAGGATAAAATGTAGGGATAAAAAGAATGCGTAAGTTACTAGAAGGCATGATCGCCCACGCCGCGGGTCACTACCCTCCATAAAAATTGACTTGCTAGACGGGAAGTCAAAACGGTTACTATTTGAACGGGATGAGAACGGCGGATCAAAAGGAAAAAAACATATGACTGAAAAATTGCGTGAGACTAGCAAGGCTTACGAGACGCAATTTGGGGGGGGGGGGGGGAAGGAAAAATTCACGTCCCCAATTTGACACGAGGTACGGAAACCATCATTTCTTGGACGCTTATGCGATACCAAGCCTTTTATTTGAATTCAGCGGCAAAAGCATTACAACGCAGATGCTTGAAATATTACAAAATTTAAAAAGTAACTTTTCTTAATACTAATGTTAGGAATATAAAAATTAGCTGGCCGGATGGCCCATTTTGAGCAGTGAAATAATATGCTTTTATTTATACAGACGGATAGATAATAATGAAGACATTGACAAAAGACTGTGTTGTTCACATCAGCGAAAGACTGCATTGAATCAAACATGTCACTATTTGCACAAAAAACGCGACCTTGAGACTCAAGTGTCCAAATCTAGTTAGAATGAAAGAGAGGGACATTGGTGGGAGCTGTGGCTAAAAATAACTTTTCAGGCAAATTTGTAGAGGGGACGGATAGGTTGGTTCAAAAACCAAGTACGTTTTTTGTGAAAACGCAAGTAGAGACGGACGGACCAACAGACAAATATGCATACCTGACTGAGGTATGACTGAAATGACTTTAGTGTAGGAAATTTGAATTTGAAAAAACACAAGGCATTGATTGGCCACAGACAATCATATTATCAGCGCTCAGACGCGCTTTTTTGCCATTCCTCAATAGTTGTCCAGTGATAGACACAGTAAATTTTAAGTGTGGTGATTTCCAATGAAGTAAATTGAAATAAGTTCAGGGACGCCATACTATAGCCAGCAGCTCAGCTGAGTTTTGCTAGCATTTCTGTGTTCTTTATTCATAATCTGGTAAGATTGAAATTATTTCTTTGTATATTTTAAATATTGTTTAATGTTTCGAGTGATTTGATACTGCCATATCGAAATCTAGCCTTACAACAAGTAAGGATTTGCTCTAGACCCCCCGCCCTAGTTCAGGGTCTAGGGACAAACAATATATAAACTCCAGCAAGGATTAGGAAGGACAGATCAAGTGTTGAGATCAGTGGAACATATCACCTATCCTATTCTATGGCAGGAAGCTAATAAACATATTTCGGAATATGTAGTCTGGGAGAACTTATCCTATGTGAAACCAACTTGGAAAGATGTGTTGTATGGTCAGAGAGATCTGACCCTGTCTAAGTGGTGTTATTGTAAATTGTTACGTGTAGAAGTGGCTCCTTAGGTAAAGTTCTGAACCTAAACCAATACTTTATTTCAGAGCTGTGAGATTTTTATGTTGACACCAAAAGGTGGTGTCAAATGCTGGGTAAATAATTGACAGTGAGGACCCGTGCAGTGTCGCATCTCGGCAGAACAGCCTTGTATTGCCCCCAAGCACGGAGAGGTGGGGCCACCCGATATATTGCCCCAAGCACGGAGAGGTGGGGCCACCAGATTCCAGCACCAGAACTACTCTTTCAAAGTTACGTAAGCAGGCTGGTCTGCTGGATTTACACCAACTTCATAGACATAGCACCCAAAGTGAATTACTACTAAAACATCCCATTTCCTTCCATCATTAATGGACAATGTTTGGTAGGCACAGACAGGGAGGGATGAAGCCACCCCAACAGCACCTCTATTCATCGTTCTCCCAGGGAAAATAAAATTAGGAACTGTAGAAATATTAACTAATCGTGAAAATTGTATACGTACACACCTTTTATTTATCATGCCATTTATTCATGCCATTCACTCATAAATTCCAAAATCTTTCATATGTTCTGGCCAAAATAAAACCTTGGTTCAGAACAAATAAATTTAAAAAAGATTTACTTTCTAAAATTTCACCAGCTGAATTTAGTTCATTGTGTTCTAAATTTTATTGATAATATTATATTATTTAATATCTGTGTGTGTGTGTTTGTATATGTCAATACAACACATTACATTCAGTACCCTAGATTTTAACGTAGCCACATTCATTAGAAAAAAAGATAGGTGTGAGGTCGTAGTGGTAGCAAGAAAGGCCTTCTGAAAATTCACAGCTACATTTTATCTCAGGAGCCTTCACAGCTGACCTCATACATCACACTTAGTAATATCACCATCATACAATACCATCAAAACCACTACATATATTGGGGTCTTGTCCAGGGATAATTAGCATAAACAGTAATATAAGGATCTCCTGGTGGGAGAAATAAAATTAGGGGAACAAAATTGTAAAATTCCCTTAAAATTAAAAGTGTCCCTTTAAATTAAAAGGGCAATTAGAAGTTGGTGAATCTTCACAGCCAGTGTTAGTTAATTAATTAATTAGAATTATTTTAGTCTAGAGTAATTATAAGTACTTTAGTGGTTGGAAATTTTACTTTGCTTATTGCTAGATTTGTTTAAAAAGTATGGCGGAGCTGGCAAAATTTAGATCAGCTGCTGTGCTGACGGCAAAGGAGATGGAAATGGATGGTCAGATTTTAATTCAATACGTAACGGCTGAATGTGATAAGTATATTGAACGGGAAGAAAGAAGATTAGAAAAAGAGGCTGAAAGAAAATTAGAGTCTGAAAGGTTGGCTGAAGAGAAGAGGTTAGAGGCTGATAGAGAAATTAAGAGGCTGCAGATTGAGGCAGAAGACAAACGACAGCAAAGGGAGGCAGAAGAAAAAAGATTGACTGCCGAAAGGGAGGCAGAAGATAAAAAGGCCGAAAGGGAGGCAGAAGATAGAAGGTTGCAAAGGGAGCACGAATTACGACTAAGGGAGCTGGAATTACAAGGCCAGGCTCCTGAAAATGGTGCCAGCCCTTTTGCCTCAGATGCTACGCCCAGTCTGGGAGCCTCAAACTTAGCTATGGGGTTTCATTTAGACCATTTTGTTGAAAAAGACGATGACATAGAGGGGTACCTAGGACGTTTTGAGTTATTAGCTACTACATATGGGTTAGAGAGAGAGAGGTGGAGTTTAAAGCTATCACAGGGACTGAGAGGTACTTCTTATGAAGTCTTCGCAAAAATGAACAGAGAAGACCAGGACAATTATGACATGTTAAAGCAGGCTTTGTTATTGAGGTACGAAAAAAATGGTGAATTTTATCGTAAGAAATTTAGAAATGCCAAACTGTTGTCTGGGGAGACATACCACCAATTCTCTGCCAGACTGGAAACCTATTTGGAGAAATGGACTGCTCTGGGGAAGACCCAAGATCTTAAAGAAATGATCATGATTGAGCAATTGAGAGAGTCCATGGCTCCAGACATGAGAAAATTCCTCATGGAACAAGGTGCAGAGAAATTGGGAGAGGTTTTAAATGTCGCTGAGAGGTATCAGGCAGCCCAGGCAGAGGTTAGTGGTGCTAAAAAGAAGCACATAGACAATTTTAAAGCTCCACAGCAATTTAATAAATTTGATAATAGAGAGCAGGGAAATAAAGGTAGGACAAACTTTGAACTACCAAGAAATGACTACCGAGACAGAAACTCACAGTTCAATGACCAAAAATTCAATGAAAGAAAACCGTTGAACCAAGGAAAAAGATGGTGTAAATGGTGCAAGAAAGATAACCATAACACCGAATTTTGTAGAAGGAAACCTTCAAACATTGCTGCAATGAAGTCGGGGACGCAAAGATTAAAGGTTAATCCTAATGGACAACAGGAACCTTATCACCCCCCAGTTTGTGAGGATGTTATTTGTAATGGGGTCACCATAAGGTACCTTTATGATACAGGTTTGGATTATGATTCAGTTGTGAAGTCTAGCCTAGTGGACCCAAGTCAGTATACCACAGAAACAGTGGAAATACAAGGGGCGACTAAGGACATACCACTCATGACACTTCCCATCGCAAGGATAACGGTGAAAACTCGCTATGTGGAAGGAGAAATCAGAGCAGCAGTGATAGATGAACCAATCTACCCTCTGATATTGGGGTGTAGATACGTCTTCTTGGGGAATCCCGAGAGGCCTGTGATCATGGCGACAGTGCAGACCAGGTCACAGAAGAAGGAGGAAGAAGGTGAACCTATAAATGCTCATCCAGAGGAGATGAGGAAGACGCAGGCTGAGGATAGGACCCTCAAGCCATGTTTTTAAAAATTGCCCAAATGTCACACACCTCCGAGCAAGGGGGAATATTTCATGAAGAACAAACTATTATACAGGAAGGCCGGAACTGGAACAAATGGTCACAACCAGCTGGTTCTTCCCACTTCATATAGAGATAAAGTGATGGAACTCGGGCATGCGATTCCTTTCAGTGGTCACATGGGGATCAGCGCCACAGGACAGCGTATAGCTTGTCATTACTTCTGGCCAGGGATAACGGAGGATATAAAAAGATATGTCAAATCCTGCCCTGAATGTCAAAGGGTAGCTCCAAAGCACTGGACTGCTCCTGCAACTCTAGGGGAAATGCCCATAGTGGGAACACCTTTCGAGAGGGTTGCAGTGGATATTGTGGGACCTCTCACTCGGACCAAGAGGAGGAACAGTTACATCCTTACTCTGGTGGACACTTGCTCTATGTAGGGAGAGGCGGTAGCCCTGTCATCAATTGATTCAAAACATGTAGCAGAGGCACTACTTACAATATTTACCCGATTAGGATTCCCGCATCAAATCTTGACGGATAATGGTTCTGAGTTCAAGGGGAAACTAACGGAAGAAGTTTTTAAGCTATTTCAAGCAAGACACTTTCATTGTAGTCCGTACCATCCGCAAGGGAACGGCCAGGTAGAGAGGTTCAACGGGACTCTCATTTCTATCCTGAGAAAGCTGGCACACGAAAAAACCGGATCTGTGGGATCAATTCCTGCCCGCCGCATTGTTTGCGTATCGGGAGGTACCACATAGTTCAACCGGGATGGCTCCCGCAACTCTGCTATTTGGGAGGCCAATAAAAGGTCCATTAGAAGCTTTATTAAGGACCTGGACAGATGAGAAGGCGGAAGAGACTGTTACCTCATCTTATCAATACGTGAACGAACTGACCACTCGTTTGAAAGCTGGATGGAAACTGGCAAATGATAATTTGAAACAAGCCAGGAAGAAACATGCAGCATATTTTAATAGGAAGGCAAGGGACAGAGAACTAGCTGTGGGAGAGAAGGTGCTGCTTCTACTACCCGGTAGCCAGAATAAATTACAAATTGGATGGCAAGGTCCATATACGGTTCTAGAGAAGGTGTCTAGAACAAACTATAAAATTGATAAAAAGGGGAAGGAGAAAGTTTATCATGTAAACCTGTTAAAGAAGTATCTGGACAGACCACTCCAGGAAAGCACCCCCTTACTGACCTTAGCTATCGCAACTCAAATGCAAAAGGAACCACTCACCTCACATGAATACCCATTACATCCTTGTGAAACAGCAGCACAGGTAAAAGTCAGTAAGCACCTGACTAAAAACCAGAGGGAGAGAGTTCAACAGGTTCTGGAGGAACATACAGATGTATTAACAGATAAACCAGGCCATACAAATTTGCTACAGTATGACATGAAACTGGTAGACTCAAACCCAATCTGTATGAGAGCCTATTCTATTCCGTTCGCGAAGGAGAAAACATTGAAGGAAGAAATAGATTATTTGTTGAAGGAGGGGATTATTTCGCACAGTGAATCATCTTTTAGTTCTAGTGTCGTTTTGTTGAGAAAACCGTCTGGGTAACACAGACTGTGCATAGATTACAGGAAACTGAATGCTGTCACAGAAGGACAAGTGGATCCATTACCAGACACAAAACAGTTATTTGCCAGACTGAACAAGGCAAAATACTTTTCAAAGGTGGATCTTAGTAAAGGCTATTACCAGATTCCAGTGAAGCCTGAAGTGAGACCTTATTTAGCATTCGGCACATCAGAAGGACATTATGAATTCAACATGCTACCATTCGGACTGAAAAATGCTCCGAGTGTGTTTTCAAGGATGATGCGCAAATTGTTGGATCCCCTGAATAACCCATGTATCACGAATTTCATGGATGATATTCTCGTCGCCACAGAGACATTTGAAGAACACATTGAAGCTCTAGAAATGTTATTTAATAGGCTTCGGGAGGCGAACTTAACTGCTAGGCCAACAAAATGTTGTATTGGATGCAAAGAGTTGGAATTCTTGGGACACACTGTATATCAGGGTAACATGACCCCTGATCCTAAGAATTTGGAAAAACTGCAGAGAGCACCTAGGCCACAAACAAAAAAGGACGTGCGATCATTCGTGTCGTTATGCGGAATTTACCAAAAATACATCAAAAATTTTAACGCTATTTGTGCTCCTCTGACTGATCTGACTCGCAAGGGACTTCCAGATAAAATTATTTGGACTGCACAATGTGAACTAGCGTTCCAAGAGTTAAAGGAAAAACTCACTAGCAAGCCTATTCTCAAACTGCCTGATTTGACACAGGACTTTGTCTTAAGAACCGATGCAAGTAATGTAGGACTCGGAGGGGCTTTGTTGCAAAGATCATCTTCACCTGATGGGGAACTGAAACCAGTCGCTTATGCAAGCCGCAAATTGAATAAGGCGGAACAAGGATACTCCACAAGCGAAAAAGAATGTTTAGCGTTAATCTGGGCAATAAAGAAGTTTCAAATCTATCTGTATGGTAGGACTTTTGTGGTCGAGACGGATCATCAGCCTCTCGTATTCTTATCTCAGGCTAAGCATGAAAACGCGAGATTGCTGAGGTGGTCTTTATTGCTTCAACCTTATCAGTTTAGTATCCAATATATCCCAGGCAAATTGAATGTCGGTGCAGATTTCCTCAGTCGGCACCCTGTGATCAAAATTAGAGAAATGGCAGGCGTGAGGAGAGATTTTATCTATGTGTATCACTGGTTTTAGAACTTGCCGTAGGCATGTTTTCAAGTGGGGAGATGTGTCATAAAATTAACAGTGATACAACGTAAAAATATCTCCAAAGGATAAAATGTAGGGATAAAAAGAATGCGTAAGTTACTAGAAGGCATGATCGCCCACGCCGCGGGTCACTACCCTCCATAAAAATTGACTTGCTAGACGGGAAGTCAAAACGGTTACCATTTGAACGGGATGAGAACGGCGGATCAAAAGGAAAAAAAATATGACTGAAAAATTGCGTGAAACTAGCAAGGCTTACGAGACGCAATTTGGGGGGGGGGGAGGGGGGGGGGGGGGGGCGGAGGAAGGAAAAATTCACGTCCCCAATTTGACACGAGGTACGGAAACCGTCATTTCTTGGACGCTTATGCGATACCAAGCCTTTTATTTGAATTCAGCGGCAAAAGCATTACAACGCAGATGCTTGAAATATTACAAAATTTAAAAAGTAACTTTTCTTAATACTAATGTTAGGAATATAAAAATTAGCTGGCCGGATGGCCCATTTTGAGCAGTGAAATAATATGCTTTTATTTATACAGACGGATAGATAATAATGAAGACATTGACAAAAGACTGTGTTGTTCACATCAGCGAAAGACTGCATTGAATCAAACATGTCACTATTTGCACAAAAAACGCGACCTTGAGACTCAAGTGTCCAAATCTAGTTAGAATGAAAGAGAGGGACATTGGTGGGAGCTGTGG
This sequence comes from Oreohelix idahoensis, assembly GCA_024509875.1. Taxonomy (NCBI): domain Eukaryota; kingdom Metazoa; phylum Mollusca; class Gastropoda; order Stylommatophora; family Oreohelicidae; genus Oreohelix; species Oreohelix idahoensis. The sequence goes on along the minus strand of JAMPIV010004790.1, from coordinate 2,067 downwards.
CTAAAAATAACTTTAAAGACAAAATTTGTAGAGGGGACGGATAGGTTGGTTCAAAAACCAAGTACGTTTTTTGTGAAAACGCAAGTAGAGACGGACGGACCAACAGACAAATATGCATGCTTGACTGAGGTATGACTGAAATTACTTTAGTGTAGGAAATTTGAATTTGAAAAAACACAAGGCATTGATTGGCCATAGACAATCATATTATCAGCGCTCAGACGCGCTTTTTTGCCATTCCTCAATAGTTGTCCAGTGATAGACACAGTAAATTTTAAGTGTGGTGATTTCCAATGAAGTAAATTGAAATAAGTTCAGGGACGCCATACTATAGCCAGCAGCTCAGCTGAGTTTTGCTAGCATTTCTGTGTTCTTTATTCATAATCTGGTAAGATTGAAATTATTTCTTTGTATATTTTAAATATTGTTTAATGTTTCGAGTGATTTGATACTGCCATATCGAAATCTAGCCTTACAACAAGTAAGGATTTGCTCTAGACCCCCCCGCCCTAGTTCGGGTCTAGGGACAAAAACAATATATAAACTCCAGCAAGGATTAGGAAGGACAGATCAAGTGTTGAGATCAGTGGAACATATCACCTATCCTATTCTATGGCAGGAAGCTAATAAACATATTTCGGAATATGTAGTCTGGGAGAACTTATCCTATGTGAAACCAACTTGGTAAGATGTGTTGTATGGTCAGAGAGATCTGACCCTGTCTAAGTGGTGTTATTGTAAATTGTTACGTGTAGAAGTGGCTCCTTAGGTAAGGTTCTGAACCTAAACCAATACTTTATTTCAGAGCTGTGAGTTTTTTATGTTGACACCAAAAGGTGGTGTCAAATGCTGGGTAAATAATTGACAGTGAGGACCCGTGCAGTGTCGCATCTCGGCAGAACAGCCTTGTATTGCCCCCAAGCACGGAGAGGTGGGGCCACCCGATATATTGCCCCAAGCACGGAGAGGTGGGGCCACCAGATTCCAGCACCAGAACTACTCTTTCAAAGTTACGTAAGCAGGCTGGTCTGCTGGATTTACACCAACTTCATAGACATAGCACCCAAAGTGAATTACTACTAAAACATCCCATTTCCTTCCATCATTAATGGACAATGTTTGGTAGGCATAGACAGGGAGGGATGAAGCCACCCCAACAGCACCTCTATTCATCGTTCTCCCAGGGAAAATAAAATTAGGAACTGTAGAAATATTAACTAATCGTGAAAATTGTATACGTACACACACCTTTTATTTATCATGCCATTTATTCATGCCATTCACTCATAAATTCCAAAATCTTTCATATGTTCTGGCCAAAATAAAACCTTGGTTCAGAACAAATAAATTTAAAAAGATTTACTTTCTAAAATTTCACCAGCTGAATTTAGTTCATTGTGTTCTAAATTTTATTGATAATATTATATTATTTAATATCTGTGTGTGTGTGTTTGTATATGTCAATACAACACATTACATTCAGTACCCTAGATTTTAACGTAGCCACATTCATTAGAAAAAAAGATAGGTGTGAGGTCGTAGTGGTAGCAAGAAAGGCCTTCTGAAAATTCACAGCTACATTTTATCTCAGGAGCCTTCACAGCTGACCTCATACATCACACTTAGTAATATCACCATCATACAATACCATCAAAACCACTACAAGAAGACATCAGATTAAGCTGGGAGAACAGGTCCTGGAGCAGGTCGACCACTTTAAATACCTCGGAGCTATTATAGACCGAAAGGGAGGCATGAAAGAAGAGTTGGCCACTCGAAAAGCAGCAGCTGGGAGACTTTTTCAGGCCATAAATCGAGGATTCCTCAGCAAGAGAGAGGTTGGTAAGAAAACGTAGATGGCTGTATACCGCTCCACCTATGTCCCAGTCTTGACATATGGATGCGAGTCATGGGCAATGACTACAACCCACAAAAGCCAGATCCAAACCTCAGAAATGAGGTATCTGAGGAAGGTGGTTGAAGTAACAAGAAGAGACATGGTACGCAACCAGACGATACGTCAAGGCCTAAAATGCCACCCCCTACAGACCCAAGTAGAAACAGTCC
>JAMPIV010004789.1:425000-441371 GCA_024509875.1 Oreohelix idahoensis | reverse complement strand
AAGAAAGAAAGAAAGAAAGAAAGAAAGAAAGAAAGAAAGAAAGAAAGAAAGAAAAAGGTAGGCTGATCAGACCTTTGTCTGAACCTTCTGTCAATCAAAAGTTTGAGCAACTGAATAGAAGTCATTACAGCTCCCTTCCGTATTTGGTTACGAGTTCCATTGCATGGTACTGGGACTTTGTTTTAATACAAACTTTAAGAACAGACACGTTCGAAACTTTTTGAAGTTTTGAATCACCATTTCTTTTTTTTTTCCTCTCCCTATGAAGCATGAAACTAACAGTGCAGTTGGTCACCTTACAGCCTGCATAAAGCATGTATGTTCTCTTATAGCAGTTGATCACCTTACAGCCTGCATAAAGCATGTATGTTCTCTTATAGCAGTTGGTCACCTTACAGCCTGCATAATACATGTATGTTCTCTTACAGCAGTTGGTCACCTTACAGTCTGCATAAAGCATGTATGTTCTCTTATAGCAGTTGGTCACCTTACATCCTGCATAATGCATGTATGTTCTCTTACAGCAGTTGGTCACCTTACAGCCTGCATAAAGCATGTATGTTCTCTTACAGCAGTTGGTCATCTTACAGCCTGCATAAAGCATGTATGTTCTCTTATAGCAGTTGGTCACCTTACATCCTGCATAATGCATGTATGTTCTCTTATAGCAGTTGGTCACCTTACATCCTGCATAAAGCATGTATGTTCTCTTACAGCAGTTGGTCATCTTACAGCCTGCATAAAGCATGTATGTTCTCTTATAGCAGTTGGTCACCTTACAGCCTGCATAAAGCATGTATGTTCTCTTATAGCAGTTGGTCACCTTACAGCCTGCATAAAGCATGCATGTTCTCTTACAGCAGTTGGTCACCTTACAGCGTGCATAATGCATGTATGTTCTCTTATAGCAGTTGGTCACCTTACAGCCTGCATAAAGCATGCATGTTCTCTTACAGCAGTTGGTCACCTTACAGCCTGCATAATGCATGTATGTTCTCTTATAGCAGTTGGTCACCTTACAGCCTGCATAAAGCATGCATGTTCTCTTACAGCAGTTGGTCACCTTACAGCCTGCATAATGCATGTATGTTCTCTTACAGCAGTTGGTCACCTTAGAGCCTGCATAAAGCATGTATGTTCTCTTATAGCAGTTGGTCACCTTACAGCCTGCATAAAGCGTGTATGTTCTCTTATAGCAGTTGGTCACCTTACAGCCTGCATAAAGCATGTATGTTCTCTTACAGCAGTTGGTCACCTTACAGCCTGCATAAAGCATGTATGTTCTCTTATAGCAGTTGGTCACCTTACAGCCTGCATAAAGCATGTATGTTCTCTTACAGCAGTTGGTCATCTTACAGCCTGCATAATGCATGTATGTTCTCTTACAGCAGTTGATCACCTTACAGCCTGCATAAAGCATGCATGTTCTCTTATAGCAGTTGGTCACCTTACAGCCTGCATAAAGCATGTATGTTCTCTTACAGCAGTTGGTCACCTTACATCCTGCATAAAGCGTGTATGTTCTCTTATAGCAGTTGGTCACCTTACATCCTGCATAAAGCGTGTATGTTCTCTTATAGCAGTTGGTCACCTTACATCCTGCATAAAGCGTGTATGTTCTCTTATAGCAGTTGGTCACCTTACATCCTGCATAAAGCATGTATGTTCTCTTATAGCAGTTGGTCACCTTACATCCTGCATAAAGCGTGTATGTTCTCTTATAGCAGTTGGTCACCTTACAGCCTGCATGAAGCATGTATGTTCTCTTACAGCAGTTGGTCACCTTACATCCTGCATAAAGCGTGTATGTTCTCTTATAGCAGTTGGTCACCTTACAGCCTGCATGAAGCATGTATGTTCTCTTACAGCAGTTGGTCACCTTACATCCTGCATAAAGCGTGTATGTTCTCTTACAGCAGTTGGTCACCTAACAGCCTGCATAAAGCGTGTATGTTCTCTTATAGCAGTTGGTCACCTTACAGCCTGCATAAAGCATGTATGTTCTCTTACAGCAGTTGGTCACCTTACAGCCTGCATAAAGCATGTATGTTCTCTTATAGCAGATGGTCACCTTACAGCCTGCATAAAGCATGTATGTTCTCTTACAGCAGTTGGTCACCTTACAGCCTGCATAAAGCGTGTATGTTCTCTTACAGCAGTTGGTCACATTACAGCCTGCATAAAGCATGTATGTTCTCTTATAGCAGTTGGTCACATTACAGCCTGAATAAAGCATGTATGTTCTCTTATAGCAGTTGGTCATCTTACAGCCTGCATAAAGCATGTATGTTCTCTTATAGCAGTTGGTCACCTTACAGCCTGCATAAAGCATGTATGTTCTCTTACAGCAGTTGGTCACCTTACAGCCTGCATAAAGCGTGTATGTTCTCTTATAGCAGTTGGTCACATTACAGCCTGCATAAAGCATGTATGTTCTCTTATAGCAGTTGGTCACATTACAGCCTGAATAAAGCATGTATGTTCTCTTACAGCAGTTGGTCACCTTACAGCCTGCATAATGCATGCATGTTCTCTTACAGCAGTTGGTCACCTTACAGCCTGCATAAAGCGTGTATGTTCTCTTATAGCAGTTGGTCACATTACAGCCTGAATAAAGCGTGTATGTTCTCTTATAGCAGTTGGTCACATTACAGCCTGCATAAAGCATGTACGTTCTCTTATAGCAGTTGGTCACATTACAGCCTGAATAAAGCATGTATGTTCTCTTACAGCAGTTGGTCACATTACAGCCTGCATAAAGCATGTATGTTCTCTTATAGCAGTTGGTCACCTTACAGCCTGCATAAAGCATGTATGTTCTCTTATAGCAGTTGGTCACCTTACAGCCTGCATAAAGCATGTATGTTCTCTTACAGCAGTTGGTCACCTTACAGCCTGCATAAAGCGTGTATGTTCTCTTATAGCAGTTGGTCACCTTACATCCTGCATAAAGCATGTATGTTCTCTTACAGCAGTTGGTCACCTTTCAGAAATAGTTTATGTAGTAACTAGCAATAACCCGTCAAACTTGACGGGTTTTTAATTATAGTGTGCTGTTTCCGTTCCCGGATGAGCTGATAGAAGTACATTCTTAGAGTGTTTTTTTTTCCATTATACAGTGTAATCAAACTGTTCATGAACACCGTCATTTGAATGCTTTTCTTTGTTGATTGTAACTATTTTCGGGAGAGTATATATAATGGAAACAATAAATTTTTTCAAGACGGTTGCATTCCTCAGCTGTGACCAACGTACACACGGCGAGAATTATGTTATTTTAGATTCAATTTAAAAGTTCTTTGATGACAACATTTTGTGTGAAAGTGCGTGGATTGTTTTCAAAGAGTGTTCCCTGATAATAAGTGGTTTTAAGAAAAACTTTCAAGTTTTCATGGTTTTTTCATCGGGTGGGGGCTCATGCACACCAATTTTTACGCACTTTTTCTTTGTCGAGCGCTACTAATTTCGTGAAAGAATAAAAAATAAAATACTTTAAATAAAATAAAATAAAATAAAACCAAAGTTATCTACCCTTCCAAGATGGAGGTGAAATTCGTTTCTCACCTTAGACGCCGAAAGAAAAACATCAGGAATGTGTATATTTCGATGGATAATACCATGTTATGTTAAATTATAGAATAAAAGATACACCAGAGTATCTAGTGGTGTAGATATTTTCCTATAACTGACCTCGAAACCCTCGAATCGGTCGGTTGGATCGGAGGGTTGATCAGTGAGTTAACAATTCACTATCGTAAAACAAGCTATTGTTACCGAAACAGAACCAGGCTCGACAGTAAACATAAAGCTATGAACTTTTCTAACGAGACCTTTGATATCATCTTGAACGGGGAAAAACTACAGAAAGTTGAAAGTTTCAATTATTTAGGCAGTAAAATGACTCAGGATGGTGACACAACAAGAGAAATCCATACTAGAATTGCTTTGGCAGCTAGCGCATTCAATAGATTATCTAACATTTGGAAATTACGATCATTGAATATACATACCAAGCTTCGTCTGTTTAATTCAAATGTTATCTCAGTGTTAACTTACGGCTGTGAGAGTTGGAAAATAACAAAATCATTGGAGAACAAGCTGAATACATTCGAGAACAAATGTCTTAGAAAACTCATGAACATCTGTTGGAAAGAATTCAAGACTAATCGACAAATAAGAGAAGACTAGGCAGAAATATGTCTCCGACTATATAAGGAAAAGACGATGGTCATATATCGGTCATGTCCTACGAATGCAAAACAACAGAATACCAATACAGGCGCTCACTTGCGTTCCTGAGGGTAAGAGGAAAAAAGGAAGACCAAAAGAAACACTCAGAAGAACAATAATAAGAGAAGGAAGAACGTTGGGCCTAAATAATGTGCAAGAGCTAAGAGGAGTGGCGTCACAACGAACAACCTGGAGAGCCTTATGCGCCGTGTTTGGTGCTTAAAGAATTTATTATTATTATTATTTATTTTATATAACACCCACGCCGCACAAGTTGCACACCGTGTGTTGCGCACTTTTTTTTTCTGGCGCGAGTTACTATTTTGAATGAGACCGACGGACGTAAAATACATCGGTAATTATGTTATAGTGCGTCTCAAAAAGATCGGTCGACGATTGACTTCAAATATCTCCATATTCCTTGCACTGATAAACATGATTTTTTGCACGTGGTCTTATATTTTCAATGTCCCAAAATTTTTATAAAATTCAATGTTGCAGGTAGTGTTCTTTTCTTGCAACGGCTAATTCTTTGATCTTTTTTAACGAAGTAATAATTTTGTCGTGGAAGAAAATAATTTACCGTAAATGAAGGAAGTTGCATATTTTCGGCATAGGCGTCTATACAATTCGAATGTTAGAGGGGTTTGTTAACTGATTACTTAAACCCAAAGCGTGAATAGTTCTCTTTTCAGGATTTGAGAGACACCGATACAGTTTACCACGATTAGCTTCTCTGCAGAAATATTTATACATCTTCACTGCCATTGTATGCAGTGTAAGGAACTTGACTTTCATACCCATTGTCGTAGATTTTCGATAGGAGAATTAAGACTTGGGTTGGTCCCTTCTGAATAGATTGGAATGAGTGAGAGTCACAGTGGGAGAGTTAGTCGAAGAAATAGATTCCACGAGTGAGATGATAGAATAGTGATAGAGGCTGTCTCTGAGATGCGAGAAAATCTTCTCTCTCTCTCTCACCTATCTTCTACGACAGATTTTAAGCAGTCAGACAGTCTACCACATATACATATTACATGTATTTCTATCTACTCACGGGCACGCACATACACGTGACGACAGTTGCACACACAGACGTGGGAAATCTATAACAATGAATATATATATATATATATATATATATATTATTTGAACGAGCTGACCAACGCACTGATTTAGTTCAAGAGAGATTTTATTATTATCATCTAAAAAAAATCTTCTCACAACACCAAAAATTACATCAAGGAGAAACATATACAAATAGTCATAAAATTCAAAGAAAATGCTACAAGGATGATAGACCCGTTATGATCTTAACTCTAGGTTTAGCCCACAGCCCCGTTATGAGACAGATGATGGCCCAAAGAGTCACAAATACATATGGTTAGGGTCTAATATGGTCCCCCTTAGAAGGTATAGACTGACTTTGACAGCAGTATCTATTCTAAAGGAACAATTAATACAACAAGCGAGTGTATTAAATAACGAACATCCTTCCGTCACTTTCACTCGGGTCATTCATCAGGGATCCCTGGCACACGTTCTTACCTATCAAAAACTTGATGTAGTTCACCGTCTGGCGCAACCGTAGGACACTTCTCTACAGTGAATCTGTATTCTTTGGATAAAGCGAATCCCAGCTCTACAATTACAGGTTTATTCCACTGTTTTCGGGGAGCGTTCACTTCACCAGTTAAATTTTAGATTTACTGTTAATGTCACTTGAATCAGGTTAGATAAGCAAGTTCAAACGGGCACACAGAGTTCAGAAACACGAGGAGTCCCTTAATTTGGAAAGATGACCAGTGGACAACTTCTTTCAACAGATAGCCTTGTTTCACTATTCACTCTTTCGACAAAAATAATGTCGGGAAATGTTAATGTTATTGATTGTAATATTCACGCCGCCAGGCAGAAAATTTACGTAGAGTTTATGGAAGGATTTAAGATCTGGCTCAAGGCCCCGTATTGATCATTACAGTCTTTGAAAAACCCGTTAGTGGGATATAGTATTTCTGTCTAGCTCTGTGGGCATAAGCACTGTCAGCCCCAGTGTTACTTGAGAAAAACCCACGTGGTTCAAAATAAGGACTGTCTATTACTTCACAAGTATGAAACTCTTATTAAATGCTGGTAAAGTTCGGGTCACCCCAGTATTTCACTGTATAAAAGGAAAAGCACAGATAAATCATTTACATATTATGTACTCAATATAACTTACATTTAAAACAGCAAGCCTACAGCTTGACTTATTATTCAAACTTCCGGTGAAATAAGTTATATAAAATCGATCATCAGGAATATGGTGCGTATTCCGTCACTACTCACTGATGTCGCGTCTAGCATTTATAAGTTTGTTATTAAACCAGTTTCTACTGAGTATTAGCCGTTAAATTAAATTCCTTATAGCTACTAGTTTAGTAAGCTAAAGATATAATTTATGTATTTCCACTGTAACTCGTCGACTTAGAGAATATAACAAACTATAAATTAAGCACTCTGTTCAAAAGAAACTAGTTAAAATGAAATGAGCGATTTAACGCTTTAAACACTTTCCAAAATACTAGTTATCTATTATATATATGTAATATTAATATACCTCAAACACAGAAGTACTAAGAACTTAAACCACTTCGACCAAACTAAAGGCCATCTCTATTAACAGAGATTATTTAGAAATCGAACGAAGGTTAGTTCTGTCTTTACTGCGAAGTTACTGAGTGAAATGAAATAAAGTTTCAAACTAGGGTTAATATCTATGAAACGGACAAAGAATCCCACTGTTTCGAAACCACGAAACAGCGCCCGTCTCTCCCCTTCTCTAACACCCTACGTCAGCTTCCCTCATGTCGTAACAGCCATCAGTGACCGAGAGCGCGCGTGTGTTGCAAATCTCAGACAACCGTCTGCAGTGCATGGTCGATTTTCACACTTCGCCGGAGCTATTTCGACGAAACTCTGAACTGACACTTATACTACTTCGCACCTCACGCTGACCGGGTGAAAAATACAGACGGATGTCGGCTCTCTCCTAGCATTCTCACGCGTTTACGTCGAGAATCTAACTCAGGAGTATCGTGTCATCTGAAGGTGCAGACCCAAGTCGGCTCGATGTCTGAGATAGCCGCAACTTAATTGCCCTTCTCGTCTGACTGACATCTAAGTAATAGAATTACGTATCCCAGTATGAGAAAAACACAAGGTAAAGTTTGAGAATACTGAAGAAAATATTTTTTGCAACCGAGTGATACGAAAAATACAGGAAAAACAAGTACGGAAAGATAATAAAATAAAAGGATTTGGGTGAGAGAATAGGAAGAAGATGTAGGCAATTTAATGATATAAAGACCTACGTGACACCCATTGTATTACAGACCTAGAATACCGCAATATACGCCTATGAACGGTAACTGAACACACCGGAAGGATCAATGTAATGTTCAAAACAGTGCGGTAGTGAGCTGAAACACGGGGAAAATCACGTGAAATACGTTCAAGATGTTAAATCGAAATAGCTCCCAAATATGAAGGGGTAAGCGCTATCAATACACGGTTGGACTAGGAGGTGGTCTATTTTGTATACTTTAAATAAAGAAAATTTAAAACCATAAGTTTGTTAACGAGGAAAAAATGTCCCCCTCGGGACATAGCGATCATTAGGTCATATGCAAAGTTGCAACAATTACAATCAAGTGGTTGCAGAGATATTGAATATTAAACAGCGGCAAACATTGTGAAACGCACTATAGTTGGGATTTTTTTTACATAATGACGTTGCCACCTTATGTTCAATCTCATATCAGTCGTCTCATACGACATGCTTCAGACAACAGTAGGCCTATTCTTTCTATGTCTCCTCAGAGACCCCCGAGAATTACACGGGGCTTTATTTTTAATAGGTCGCAATAATTCTTGGTTTTCCTTCCGGTTTCATCATCATCAGCTGCCATCTCCACAACGAAGATTGGCTGTAATGGATCTCCAATGTCTTCTGTCTCTTGTCTTGGTGGTGCACTCTGATAGACTCTTTCCTGTCCATCTCTTGTTGATGTTATCTTCCCACTTATAGCGCTGTCTTCCCCTTGCACGTTTGCCTTCAACTCTCCCTTCTGTTATGGTCTTCTGCAAGGTGTTATGCCTTTTTATGTGGCCAAAGTATTTTAGCTGCCGAACTTTGATCTCCCTCATTAGTTCTCTTTTCATACCTAGATTTTCTAGGACCTCCTTATTTGTTTTCTTCTCTTTCCATGAGATGCGCCCCATTCCTCTATATATCCACATTTCAAGAGCCTCAATTCTTTCTTCCAATTGCTTATTCATCGTCCATGTTTCATACAGTAATGCAGAATATATATAACACTTTATGATTCTCAGTTTTAATTTGTGAGATAGCTGTTTAAAATATAAAAAGGTAAAGGATCCTGTTACACGCCCATTGAGGCATATTGGGAATATGGTGTTAGGCCCATATTTTCTTGACCATCGGCACACTAGGGGTGATGTGGTCAGCATCACGCCGGCCGCCTTAACCTTTCCAGAGTTGCTCTGGTACCCAATTGGGGCTGGGTCGACCCAGGAGCCATTTGCGGCCTAAAAAATCCCACCTCATCTGGGGATCGAATCATAGACCACTGAGCTAGGAAGTCAATACACTAACCACTATGCTACCGCGGCTTCAGACAGCTGTTTAGATGTCAGTATATGTTTCATGTTGTTGAATGTAGCTTTGGCCATTCCTATTCTCTTCTTGATTTCTGTTTCACATCTTCCGTTTTACGAACTACATAAAGCACAGTTCTTCTATTGTCACGTGTCACTTCTGCGTGACGTTTGGGAAGATTAGAGATCATTCTTGCCTTCCCCGCCGACCTTCATAACCTTTGCCCCATATGCCGGTGTTTCTCAAACATTTAGGAGTGGCAGACCCCTCGTGCAGATTATCTAATTATTCAGACTCCAAATCTATGCCATCAGTAAAATGTTGATTAGTCATACATGGATATTAAATTCATTCGTTTATTTCGTGACCTACAGTATCCTTAGGAGCATAGGCCTTCAACAAACGTCTGATAGATTTACAGAGCAATACTATGAACAGATTTACTCAATTCCAGTGGTACTTGTCTGGGGCTTCCATTTGTTCCACATTGATGATCTAGTCAAATCAGTTCAATTCTTCTGGTCTACTCAAGCGTCCAGTTATGGAAGGCTGTGACGATTGCTGTTCTATCTGTTCTCCATGTTTCACAGCCATTCGACATCTTGATTATAAATCAGCGCGGTCCAACTGCAGTACCGCGGGCCAAATGTTGTTTTGCGGGCCGCGCTCATACAAAAAAAGTTTCTTTAATTATATGGTGTAATTAATAATTTTGATATTAGACTCATAACGTCCGTTGTAAAGCAATGTTTTACTGCCAGCAGTCAGCATCCGACAGCGTTCAACTGACATTGATATCGAGACTCATGTTACAGAAAATCTACATACCCTCCAAACTTCCCATTAGGAGGAAGGAATAAAACCAAAATTATTTCAATAGAAATTCAACGCTCATTGTCATTTTTATTGTATTTTATTTTTAATTGAACAATCTTCGATTTTCATCCATTTTCATTGGGCTTTTATTTTAAATATTTTTTTATCATGACTGGCCCGCGAATTTTAAATTTTTGGTTTATGTGACTCTCGGGGTAGAATAAGTTGGACTCTTCTAAATTTCGTCACCACTTTGTTGATTTTGTTTTCTTTACTATTGTTATTAACTCTTAATGGGTGGACAGTTTTTTTTTTTTCATGTTTAACGCAAGGAATTGTCTTTTGCTTATAATGTTCACATAGTATTACAGTTTAAGAGTCGGTTCTTTCCCAATTTTTATTTTAAAGTATATGAACGAACTTTATTTTCGAAGGGTAAAGAATTGGGCGCGCAAGCCCGTCTAACATTCTGCCCTTCCACTCTCATTAATCTTGCATACTATATCCTTTCATTCCCACATGATGCTTTAAGCATTAATTTAAAGGCATGCAACATTATAAAGTTACCATAACAGCATTCATTTACAGTATGAAATCATAATTCTAAAAAATGAGTAGGTTTTTTTTTTTTTTTTTGAAACAAACAAGCTAGTAATTGGGGGAATAAAGTAATAATAAAATAAAATAAATAAAACAATAAATAAAAATAAATAAATTCTGTATACCGACACTCACTCATGCGGTCAATCCGTCTACTTTTAATCTGTATTTTTGGTATGCGGGTACATTCTCACGACTCACATTTCTAAAGTACAGTATTATGTGGGTACATTCACACATACATTACATTATATAATAATATTTTAAAGTGAATATAATAATGATATTACATGGATATAAAACAAATTATTCACACAAAAAAATGAGCGGAAGAGGAAAAGAAATGTTGACCTATGGATGAGATGTTGACAGGCAAATACTGTTTCTATGGGGGTAGATAATCAGTGTTGAGGAAGTGTTTGAAAAGTGCTTTGTTAAAAGAATATTGTGTAGGTAGGCTTTTTAGGTGGTGTGGAAGGCTGTTCCATAAGTAGGCACCAGAGTAGGCTAGACTCTTTTTGAACAGGTCGATCCTAGGTTTGGGCAGACGTAACTGATGTAATCGTTGTCCCTCTCTTCTACTGGTTTGAAACAATGATCTTAGGTACGACGGGGCATTGTTAGATAGAATTGTGTGAGTCAGCTTGGCTTTGTTGTAGAGAAGACATTTTTTTAGCGACAGTATTTTGGGTTCTTTTCCTGTCCTTGTGTGTGGTGTCGTGCGATTATATGACAGTGAATAAGGAGGCTGCTGTAAAACTGGTAAAAACAAATATATAAATTAAAAAATAAAATGGTATGAAATCAGTTTTACAAGTTAACGGTACACATGAAACAAGCGACGTTTCGGGTTTTACCCTTAGTGAGCCACAGTTACGAACAGGTGACAAGGACAAGAATTACATATAAGTACTACAAAAATATATGATGATGAGGAACACACCAAATATATTTTAAAGTATAGTAATTTGGTAATTTGACGAATTGTTGTAAATGTAACTGAATCTGGATTACTGAAATATCATAATGGGACAAAACCAAACAAAAACGTAGTTAATATATACCGGCCATGAAAACTGTCTCCCCGTCATGAACGCCTACAACAATAGGCCTCAAATACTGGCCTTTAAGAATAAATATTATTGTTATTACTATTGTTCTTAGATCTCTAGCTGACTACCAGGTTTAGAAGAGTTTTTGTTACATATAATATTCAGCTCCCCCATTCAGTTCAATTACGTAGTAGTTTTCAGTACGGGGGTAAATCGATAGTTGACGGGTCTAAATGAAGAACAGTGTGACGTGTCCTCGGATGAGATCCAAATAAGTCGCGTACGTCGCTTGGGATAGCGTGTGTCTAGTTGGCAGGGAGGGTAGTGTAGTTCGCTTCCGTAGCAAGCATGGGGTGCCTTTCAGAAGTTTCTGGGTTCGATTCTCCGGTACACCACTCACCTGTTGTTTTTCTTTTGCCTAGTTTTCTACTTCTTTATTTCTCACGAGTGTCTGAAACATACCTTTATGTAAGGGTAAAGGAGGGTAAAGGATCCCGTGACGCGCCCATTGAGGCATATTGGGAATATGATGTTAGGCCCTTATTTTCTTGACCATCAGCACACTAGGGGTGATGTGGTCAGCATCACATCGGCCGCTTTAACCTTCCCAAAGTTGCTCTGCTACCCAATTCATGAGGCTGGGTTGACCCCAGAGCCGTTTGCGGTCTAAGGTTATATATATTTATAATTGGGGATCGAACCATGGACCACCAAGCTAGGAAGCTAGTGCACTAACCACTGAGCTACCGTGGCTCCATACCTTTATGTATGTCATATATATTTATTTAGGGCTAGGGTTAAGGTCAGGGTTAAGTTTAGGGTTCTTAAACCTAATCCTAACCCTAACCAAATATTACTGCGTCTCTGAATTTGTTTTGAGGCCGGATAGAACACACAGCCCGCTGCTTTTCATTTAAACAAAGCTTATGTGTGTCGGTGTCTTTTAGATCTTCAATAGTTATTTCTACAATGTACTTACTGAAATAATCTTAAGTTGTAATCTGTGCTACTTAAATTTCTTTTAAATCAGTAAAAAGTGTTTTGCTCTCGATAAATGGCGATCTTACTCTGAACTCTTAAACCAAGCTTAAGAACCTTGAGAGACTTCTAAATACAAGTTGGAGAACCAGTGATTTCAATGTAACTACCTTTTCGAATGTTAACAAATTTTCGGCACGATTTGAACATGACAAATATCTTACAATTACTTTGAGCAGCTATAAAACTTGCTGGCTATAAATAATTGTGTGGCATGTTTATAGTTTAATCTGGTGACGTTGATGTATTGTCGGGTTTATAAAACAAAGAGTTCTGTACCTGGAAACTTTAACAGCAAGATTTATGATACCTGAAGATGTATTGTTTGGTTTGAATTTAATAAACCCACGCAGTTTTTGGAATCAATCTGCCAACGAATTTCCTCATAAAACTGTTGAAACGCTGACTAATATTACAACTATTTTTTAATGGTTGATTAGCATTTATTAGTTGATTGTCTCTCTACGTCTGCTCCGTTCTCAGACCCGAAAAACAGGATAAAGATGAGATAGAGAGAGCTTGAAAGGACAGCACAAGCTTGGCGTGACCTCACTGAAGGTCATTGCTCCATAGACAGCTAAAGGGTCATAGTGTGGATGACAGAGCGAGGTACTGGTAGTTTGGATGACAGAGCGAGGTACTGGCAGTTTGGATGGCAGCGCGAGGTACTGGTAGTTTGGATGACAGAGCGAGGTACTGGTAGTTTGGATGACAGAGCGAGGTACTGGTAGTTTGGATGACAGAGCGAGGTACTGGTAGTGTGGATGACAGAGTGAGGTACTGGTAGTGTGGATGACAGCGCGAGGTACTGGCAGTTTGGATGACAGAGCGAGGTACTGGCAGTTTGGATGACAGAGCGAGGTACTGGCAGTTTAGATGACAGAGCGAGGTACTGGCAGTTTAGATGACAGAGCGAGGTACTGGTAGTTTTGATGACAGAGCGAGGTACTGGTAGTTTGAATGACAGAGCGAGGTACTGAAGAACAAATATTGTAACCACTCATTAGCCCAGTTATAACTCGTGAAAAGATTTTTTTAGATAACCCATGCGGGGCCCACCCACGATAAAATGAAAAGAGGCACCTTTGACCTTATTGTGAGGTAAAGGCAGTCCCATAGCAGATACTGCCATAGGGGAGCGAAGTGTTAGAGTTCACTATACTAGATTCAGCTGTTGGGATTGACCAGTTTCCTTCTTCACTGCCTTTGCCTTCCATAAGCCAAGAGCAGTGTCAGGTACCCATTTACAGCTAGGTAGACTGCAGCGTGATTGCACCTTGTTCTAAAACCCGGTACTGGCTCCGAGAGGCCAGCACTCTAACCATTCTGCCAGTCAGACGCTTTTTTTCTCTGCTGTAACTAGTGAAATTAACACCAGAAGAAAACACGCTTTGTGTTTGAGAAAACCCATTTGGTAGCATCACAAGGTAGTCTTCGTTTTGGTGTTCCCAGGGTACGAGAAATAGAGGGAAGAAAAAAAAACTCATGGAACTGAAAATTAGAGTCAGGTATGATAAGGATAAAGAAGATTTGGATAGAACAAAAGTGGATGTCGAGTTATCATTAATCAGTAATTGATCATATCGATCAGACATACACACACACACACACACATATATATATATATATATATATATATATATATATATATATATATATATATATATATATATATATATATATATATATATATATACACTTATATATATACAGGGTGTTTATAAAGTCGCTGTGCAGTGTATTCGAAAAATAGTGTAGAAATTGCGTCACGAATGATACAAATTTACGTCATTATAGTCGTGTTCCAAAGCTGTGTTCCACAATCCCGTGTGCAGCATTACTCAACAAACCCCAATTGAAAAACCACATTTCTGGTGACGAAGTCCCGCCCGGTCGTAAATTTCACTGCCCGGAGACTTTATAAACACCCTGTATATATATATATATATATATATATAATATATATATATATATATATAATATATATATATATATAATATATATATATATATATATATATATATATGGGCTGGGTTCTTTAGCTATTAAGTAATCGATTAATCGGGTTAAAAAAATTAATCCATTAATTGATAAAAGAAATGTTAATCCATTATTCCGTTTTCATCAATGTGTATGCTTTTTTTTGTATTTGCTTACAAGAGAGAGCATTTGCTACGTCATATGTTTATGATTTCGAATTCGGCAATTGTGGTCAATAATAATCAATTGTTTGGTTGTTTCTACTTTTCAGTATTTTTGTTATATTTTAAGGATAATGTTGACTTATAACAAGTCAAATAAATAAAGTTCTTAGTGATTAGGGTTAGGATTAGGGTTAGGATTAAGGTTAGGATTAGGGTTTGGGTTAGGTTTAGTGTTAACCTAACCCTAATACTAACCCTAATACTAACCCTAACTGCTACGAAACAAGACATAACTACACATATTCACTGCGGAGCAAAAAACTCGAGCAATAGGAAATTACCGAAAAGTTATTTACGATTGTTTATAATGTATCAAGTTGTTCGAAATTGATCGATTAATCTTCGATTAATCGATGAAGATTTTTGTCCCAAAATATAATACATTTTTGTCTACACAATCGAATATGTGTCCCGTGTTGTCCCCCGGGGGGTCTCTAATGAGGCAAAGAAAGAATACGTCTACTGCTTACTCAGGGGCGTCGTAAATGGTGACTAGCATGAGGTTGTACATGCGGCTGGCAACGTCATCACGTCAAACATTGCCACATAAATAAACCCGGCACGAGCACATGGATGCTGTCTTGTAGGCTTTATGTAAGAGGACAAGCTGCTGTGGTCGCTACATGCTCCGTAAGGAGCGAAAAGGAAAATGATGATAATGATGATGATGATTGTGATGATGATGACGACGATGACGGTGATGACGATGATGATGATGGTGATGACGATGATGATGATGACGATGATGACGATGATGATGGTAATGATGATGATGATGGTGATGACGATGATGATGGCGATGGTAATGATGATGATGATTATGACGACAATGATGATGATGGTGATGACGATGATGGTGATGACGATGATGATGATGACGATGATAATGATGATGGTGATGATGATGGTGATGACGATGGTGAGGTTGACGATGATGATGATGGTGATGACGACGATGATGGTGATGACGATGGTGATGACGATGATGATGGTGATGATGATGATGATGGTGATGAAGATGATGATGGTGATGACGGTGATGATGGTGATGAAGATGATGATGATGGTGATGACGGTGATGACGATGAGGATGACGATGATGGTGATGACGATGACGATGGTGATGATGATGTTGATGGTGATGATGATGCTGATGATGATGAACAGAATGTATAGAAACATTTTTTTAAGCTCACTTGGTAACAGTAAATAAAATTGGATCCATATAATTTGTGTTTTCCTTACTATCTCCTTCTGCAGGAGGCTCGTGTCCAAGATACCCAGTGCATGTCAGTAGCGACAAGGTGACCGTCACAACCCAGAAGGGATGCAAGATGTAGGTGTTTTTTCTTCCTGATCTTCTATTTGTTTTTGTTCTTCTAGTTCTTCTCGTTATTTTCCCCTTGTTGTTCTTCTTCTTCTTTCTCTATTTCTACATCTTCTTCCTGTGATTCTATTTCTTCTTTTTGCTGTTCTTCTAGTTGTTGATTTTAATCTTTTAGATCTTCTAGTTCTTGATTTTAATCTTTTAGATCTTCTAGTTGTTGATTTTAATCTTTTAGATCTTCTAGTTCTTGATTTTAATCTTTTAGATCTTCTAGTTCTTGATTTTAATCTTTTAGATCTTCTAGTTCTTGATTTTAATCTTTTAGATCTTCTAGTTCTTGATTTTAATCTTTTAGATCTTCTAGTTCTTGATTTTAATCTTTTAGATCTTCTAGTTCTTGATTTTAATCTTTTAGATCTTCTAGTTCTTGATTTTAATTTTTTA